>WNWK01004890.1:92500-130623 GCA_009830355.1 Cherax destructor
TGTAGTGGATAAGCTCTAAGTTTAAAGCTTATCCACTACATGAGGGGAAGGTGGGTCCCTAATGTTGGGATTTAAGCAAACTTTAAGTGTACGTATAGCGAGAGACGCTACTCAGCATATATACACTGCAGCTTTCTGTACAAATACACTGAGGAGTTATACTCCTCAGTGTATTTGTACTGCTGTTCTGTGCATACATACCTGCTCTCAGTGTATACACATTTAGATAAAATCATCAGGGTATATATACTGCTGTTCAGTGTATACACACACAAAATATAAATATGCAAACGTCTGTTTTTAATTTCCTATTCAGTTTTAAGTTCATTTTTTTTGTTCTAGACATTGTTTGATATTATTTTAATTACTGTGTAATTAACAGAAGTGCATCTACATTATTAGCTTTTAATTCTAGGTTTTGGCCTCATAAATGTTCGTTTAGGAGAGTGAAAAGCAAAAAAAGATTTGTATAAAGATTTTTTTTATTGAATCAGACAACATAAATTTTATATACACGAGTAGTATGTACACGCACATGGACACGCACACACACACACAAACACACACACACACACACACACACAGTGGCTAAAAGTATTTATTATCATTGGTTGTGAGAAACGTTCAGTTAAACGGAACTAGGAACGAAGGAACGCAAGTTACATAGAAGCAACTGAAGCTTCAGCAACGACGTCTTAAAAGAGAGCTGAAAGAAGGTGAACACACATGCAAATTTACAAGAATAAGGTAAATCCTGATGAATAAGACTTCTGGAAGAAGCAGCTAAGGTTAAAGGACGTAAATAATGAGAAAACGGACACAAGACGAACATTCAGTTTAGACTGAGTTGAAAATATATATTTAAATACCAGATGCCGAAAGAATTGAGCAGGAGACCTATGCAGAACACGTAGTTACTGTGACGACGTTTCGCCCACTGTAGCGAATTATCAAGACTAGTGACTTGATAAAGTTCTTGACATTGTGAGACACAAATATTTACACACACACACACACATACACACGCACGCACGCACGCACACGCACGCACACGCACGCACACGCACGCACACGCACGCACACAAAATGTAAACAAAACGAACTCAAACTTGAGTTTTATTAATATATAAACCGCTAAAACTCTTTTAAAACTCCACTAGAATTACGTATAAAATTTTCACTAATTCTGCAGTATCTACTCAACAAAATCTTTACCTTATTTAGGATTCTACAAAATAGGCCTATTTTTTTTTTTTTAAATGGGCTTAAATCATTTCTTTTTCATTTGGGTTACATGACTCACATGACAGGTGCTATCGTAGAGATATATCACAAATCTTAGAGATAGCTCCTGGATTTGCTAGAGATACCGTAAAGATATATTCGGGAGATATCTTTGAAATATCAGAGATATCTTTGAGATATCGGGAATATTGGCTAAAGATCTTAAAATTATCTTAAAAGATATCTGAGTGATATAACGAGCGGTCGTTATCTGCGGGTCGTTAGCTGTAGTCATTATTGGAAAGACTTGTAAACAACGGTAGAAAGAGACAGTCTCTTAGAACACAGTCTTTGAGAAGAACACAGTCTGACTGGGCTATGCTAAAGGATTATACTGAAGACATAGTTATGGAATATGGTTATTAAATATGCTGAAGGGTATTTTGTAGGGTTATGCTGAAGGGTAAGGCTGAAAAGTATGCTGAAGGGTATGTTGATGGATTATGGTGAAACGTTATGCTGAAGGGTTATGGTAAAGAGGTATGCTGATGTAGTATTTTGAAAGGTTGAAGGGTATGCTGAAGGGTTAAACTAAACCATATGCTGAGAGGTGGTATGCTGAAATGGGGTATGATGAAAGGGGTATGCTGAAAGGGGTATGATGAAAGGGGTATGCTGAAAGGGGTACGATGAAAGGGGTATGCTGACGTCATAATGGTGGTAGTTACAAATGCCTTTCATTCAATGACCAACAATTCTGATTTTAAGAGTTTGTAAAACACACACACACACACACACACACACACACACACACAGTCTCGACCCCTGCAACCACAATTAGGTGAGTACACACACACAACTAACTTGCTAGTACCAGTACATACTAATATGTGCTACTACTACATACTAATATACAAAAGTACATAATGAAATCCAATATTTGCATAAATTATCATAATTATATTAAACTTTAACAATTATCAACCAGTGAAAAACAAATTGTTTCAAATTGCTGCCTTTTTTTTTGTTCACTTTTTTTAAAATTATAATCACCCATTTTTTTATTATTTTAAAATAAATTAATTGAAACATATTCCACTTTGTCAATATTGATCAAGAGAGGAAATGCTCCTCTCCATTCTCCCACTCACCTTCCCACTCAATGTTTTCCCCACTCACCATCACCCCACTCACAATTCCCTACACTTCTCATATCCATTTCCTTAATAGTCTACATATTTCACTTTCTGTCATCGTTCCAGTATCCGTTCTCTGTAGTATATATATATATATATATATATATATATATATATATATATATATATATATATATATATATAATCTGAAAAAATAATGAAAAATGAGCACTAGTCAATATTTTTATAGAGCCATTACAGGCATTAACACTGAGAGTGAGGAGCTGTATATTTCGATCTTGAGCTGAGATCCTCTTCAGCAGATATATAAGTGAGGAAGAAACATATCATAGGGACACATGAAGATATGAACTTGGAGAGAGAGAGAGAGAGAGAGAGAGAGAGAGAGAGAGATAAGAGAGATATAGAGAGATATAGAGAATATAGAGAGATATAGAGAGATATAGAGAGATATAGAGAGATATAGAGAGATATAGAGAGATATAGAGATATAGAGAGATATAGAGAGATATAGAGAGATATAGAGAGATATAGAGAGATATAGAGAGATATAGAGAGATATAGAGATATAGAGATATAGAGAGATATAGAGAGATATAGAGAGATATAGAGAGATATAGAGATATAGAGATAGAGATATAGAGAGATATAGAGATATAGAGAGAGATAGAGAGATATAGAGAGATATAGAGAGATATAGAGAGAGAGAGAGAGAGAGAGAGAGAGAGAGAGAGAAGAGAGAGAAGAGAGATAGAAGAGTAGAAGAGAGATAGAGAAGAGTAGAGTAGAGATAGAGATGAGAGAGTAGATAGATAGAGATAGATAGATAGAGATAGATAGATAGAGATAGATAGATAGAGATAGATAGATAGAGATAGATAGATAGAGATAGATAGATAGAGATAGATAGATAGAGATAGATAGAGAAGATAGATAGAGATAGATAGATAGAGATAGATAGATAGAGATAGATAGAGATAGAAGATAGATAAGATAGAGAGAGATAGATAGAATGAGAGAGATAGATGAGATAGATAGATAGAGATAGATAGATAGAGATAGATAGAGATAGATAGATAGAGATAGATAGATAGAGATAGATAGAGAGATAGATAGATAGAGATAGATAGATAGAGATAGATAGAAGAGATAGATAGATAGAGATAGATAGATAGAGATAGATAGATAGAGATAGATAGATAGAGATAGATAGATAGAGATATAGATAGAGATAGATAGATAGAGATGATGAGAGATATATGAGATAGAAGATGATAGAAGATAAGATAGATGAGATAGTAGATAAGATAGATAGATAGATAGATAGATGAGATAGATAGATAGAGTAGATAGATGAGATAGATAGATGAGATATGATGATGAAAAGATAGATAGATAGATAGATAGATTAAGAAATGTTCATGCACCGGGAGTGAGGTGATTCATCTCAGATTTGTGTTGAGGTGCTGGAATGTACTGTCTTAATGGCATGTCTCTGTGTCTCACTAAAATAGTTAACTCACAACGTACTCTTTTAAGAACACCTTACTAAAACTCTCTGCTTATTAAAAAAATGATCTGGGAACGTTGGCATTGAGGCTCGAGTCAGTATCAGCTGCTTCTACAATTTTTATTTTGTAGATGTATTCTATTTCATGCACAATGGTGGCCCCGCTACCGTAGAAAGTGTGATTGACATTTTTTTATGTATTGAAATTTGAGCTCTGGTGTCCGTATTTGATGGATCTTCAGTGTTCGATGATTGGTGCTTGCAAAAGTCTTCCCGTCTGGCCCTTGTATTTTTATTGACAATCCTTACAGGGGATTTTTTTACCCTAAAAATTAAATAAAATTTCCTATAGAGCCAGATATCTAAGAGACTGATTAATATTTCATTGCTAGAATAAAATTCTAAATCTTAACAACAAAAACTTACCTTTTAATCTAGTTATCCCCTTTCGGGAAAAATACCATAAGTATGTTATATGGTGCCCTGTTACCTGGTGGCTAAAGCTCTCGCTTCACACAGTGAGGGTCAGGGTTCGATATCCAGGGAGGGGGGGTAGAAACATTATGCGTGTTTCCTTACACCGGTTGTCTGTGTTCACCCATCAGTAAAATAGGTACCTGGGTGTTAGTCGACTGGTGTGGGTCGCATCCTGGGACAAAACTGACCTAATTTGCCAGAAATGCTCAGTATAACAAGGGGCTTTCTATATAGTAGTATGTCATTGATGTCAGCTAGGCCTGTATACCTTGTACATGTACTTGTAGAAATAAATATATTATTATAAACGTCCCTAATACACAAGGTACGAAATTTTACTGTTACTGACCACCCTGGCATGTGTGATTCTGGTGTTGTGTTGTTGTTGCTGTGATTAAATGTGTTTGGTTAAACAGGAGCGATGTTGATTATGTTCTATACTTTCTTCTTTATATTTTGGTTGAAGGAGTTTCTGAGTCAGTCATGACAGGTTGTCGTGTTTGGAGGGACTGATTTGTAGTATAGTTGTTGGCTAAATTCAGACATTTCTGGGTAAATCATTCTGGGTATTCTGGTTTTAGGAAATGGGTCTTGATATATTTTCTTCAATTCGAGAGGAACTGCTGATTCGACGGCTTAAAGATAAAGACTGAATTCTGATCTCTCTCTCTTTTTGTGTGTGTAGAGTGGTTGCTGAAGAAATGTTGGTAGTTTACTGTCTCTCTCCCGTGATTGTAGAATGCAAGATTTTTTTTTTCAATGTCCAAAAAGTATGTGATTGTTACTTTCCCATTCACCTTCGAACGGAATACAATGAAGCAGTTGACAGACCTTCTGGGAGGTGTAAAGGGCTCCTTTAGTTTACCCGTGGGATGAGTACCCTATTTTTCGGCATACAAGACGTCCTTTTTTTTCCCCCACAAAAAGTCTTTGAAAATCACTCTACGCCTTTTATGCTCAAGGTCAGGGTCAAGGGTAGGCTTTGTGCTACACTTTAGCAGTTGTTGCTTGGAAACATTGCCTTATATGTCGTATGATCGTGCGCCTTATATGCCGGATAATACAGTATATATAAATCCAGGTATCTGAAGCAATGCCCGTGTGGTACATGGTGGGAAGGAGTGCGCGTAGACGTTGCAAGGAGCTATGAATCGACCCTTGCAACCACAGTTAGGCGAGTACAATTAGGTGAGTACTGGTCATATAGGCCTAACTTTGTTTCATCTAATTATCTGTTTACATAGTAAATCATTAAAGAAGAATGCATTGGTGGCGATAATGTTGTGGAATATATAATGTTGTGGGTTATGTAATCTTGGTTAAGATCAATTGATTTTGGAAAGGCTTGCCTTGAGAAACTCTAGGACATCATTAATTACATTGTTAAATAGCAAAACTCTGCATTCTTTTCTGATGTAGACTGATATTGTTCTTGACTCCAGTTATGAAGTTACTTGTGTGGGTCAGTAATGATTTGACTCGGAAATGGTGAGAGTTAAGGCAGAAGAATCGTGGGCAGGACTCTGTCGATCTCTGGGCAATGTTACGTTTGTGTGATTAAGGAAGTCTAAGAGGATCTCAGGTGGAGATGGTAATATACAGCTCTCTCCCTCTCCCTCACACACACACACACACACATACACACACACACATGTTTGCTTCATGATTTTACTGAACTAATATTTTAGAAAGACGTCTACGTTCTTGATTTAAATTTATTTTGTAGTTGATTGTAATAAGTTTCTACGTAAATTATGAGGATCCGTGACTCCCTGCTAGCAGGATCTGTGCCACTGCTAGTGAGGGTCCGTGACTCCCTGCTAACCAGGATCTGTGCCACTGCTAGTGAGGGTCCGTGACTCCCTGCTAACCAGGATCTGTGCCACTGCTAGTGAGGATCCGAGACTCATGATAGCCTGAATCCATGGCCCCTGCTAGCTAGGATCCGTGGCTCCTGTTAGTCAGAATCAGTGCCACTACTAGTAAGGATCTGTGCCACTGCTAGCTATGATCCGTGCCACTGCTAGCTAGGATCCGTGCCACTGCTAGCTAGGATCCGTACCACTGCTAGCTAGTATCCGTGCCACTGCTAGCCAGGATCCGTGCTTCGTGATTGCACGGATGAGCGCCTTCTGATTTGCTTTTTCCGGTATGCAAATGAAGCTGAGGGCGGGCCGCTGGCTACCCTCCTACCGGAAGCCTGACTGACTCAGCCTTATTCCTGCGTCTGTGGGAGAGAGAGAGAGAGAGAGAGAGAGAGAGAGAGAGAGAGAGAGAGAGAGAGAGAGATGGAGAAAAACTTTTGGAGATGTAGATGAGTCAAGGATGCTGACAGTGACTCAGGGATGCTGACAGTGACTCAGGGATGCTGACAGTGACTCAGGGATGCTGACACTCAGGGATGGTGACAGTGACTCAGGGATGGTGACAGTGACTCAGGGATGGTGACAGCGATTCAGGGATGGTGGCAATGACTCAGGGATGGTGACAGCGACTCAGGGATGATGACAACAACTGAGGAATGCTGGAAATGACTCAGGGATGATGACAATGACCCAGGGATTGCTGAGGGATGCTGGAAATGACTCAGGGATGGCTGATGGATGTTGGAGATGAATACTAGAGATGAATGCTGGAAATGGCGGATAGAAGTGACTCGAGAATAACTAAGGTATGCTGGAGATGAGGGATGTCAATGGTTACTGAGGGTGTTGGAGGTGACTGGAGGATGCTGGAGGTGACTGAGGAATGCTGGTGACTGGGGGATGCTGGAGGTGACTGAGGGATGCTGGATGTGACTGGGGGATGCTGGATGTGACTGGGGGATGCTGGATGTGACTGGGGGATGCTGGAGTGACTGGGGGATGCTGGAGGTGACTGGGGGATGCTGGAGGTGACTGGGGGATGCTGGAGGTGACTGGGGGATGCTGGAGGTGACTGGGGATGCTGGAGGTGACTGGGGGATGCTGGAGGTGACTGGGGGATACTGGAGGTGACTGGGGGATACTGGAGGTGACTGGGGGATGCTGGAGGTGACTGGGATGCTGGAGGTGACTCAGATATAGTTTAATGTTGCTGGAAGACCATTATAGCAAGTAGCAGTAGCTGGAACGGTTCAGCAAACACCACAGTTGGTCTCAGACCTGATAAAGAGAAAGAGAGAAATATCAGACCAACTTCCACGCACATTTTTAATTATCTACCAGTATATCTACATCTACTCTATAAAACCTACTCTCATCCACCAGCAACCTAATAAGGACGTCACAACAACAAGAAGTTCATATTATGTACCATCATTTACTCGGTAACACTTACACTTGTATGACAACATATATATATCGTGCCGAATAGGTAAAATTGGTCAATTAGCAAGAACTCGTTTGAAATTAAGTCCTTTCTAAAAAATTATCTTATACGTTTAAAGATATCATTTTTTTTATTTATGTTAATGTAAAAATTTATAATTTTTTACCAAAAGAATCTTAGAAAACTTACCTAACCTTATTATAACAAGCGCAATTTAATTTATCCTAATCCAACTAAATATATTTTAGATAAGTTTACAATAATTTAATAATAAACAAACACAATAAAATATTTTTTTTTCGTTAGGTTCAGAATGATTTTTGCGAAATTATTGCATATACAAATTTTTGCTTGCCTTATTCGGCAAGAAGTGCGTTGTTATTTAAGCCAAAATCACAAGTTTTACCAATATATAAATATACATATAAGGGGGCGTGGCACCCCAGACACAGACCTGCAGCTCCGGCCCCCAGAACAGAGGCCTGGTAAGGGGGTGTGGTAGAGAGCACCTCATACGTCTCCAGCTGGTACACTCCAGGAAGATCAGCAACGCACCTCAGCCGCACCTCACCGCCTCTGAGGAGGTGCGGCAGCAGCGGAAACCGCAGACGCAGGAAAGAGGTAGTCAGTCCCCCCGACTCACCCTCGTCCACCTGCGGCTCCAGCCACCCTGGCGACGCCTGGGGCAGATGGAACAAGTGTTAGGTATGTATTTACCAAGGGAACAAGAGCTGTGTACCAACAGTATTTCAACGGGACAAGAGCTGTGTACCAAGTATATTTCTAGGGGACAAGAGCTATTAACCAAGTATATGTCTAAGGGGACAAGAGCTAGAGTTTTATAAAGGGACAAGAGCTAGAGTGGTGGGGAACTCACGGGCTGACTGTTGACACTGAAGGAGAGGTGGGGTGGAGGTCGTGCTCTGCGTGAGGTGCAGTACACCTCCACCCCCTCACCTAGCAGGTACTCACGACCACCACCTGTAATTATCGGGCCTCCGTCCGGTCGGTCTGAAGGGGCGGAGAGTAGTGGTGAGGGGCGGAGAGTAGTGGTGAGGGGCGGAGAGTAGTGGTGAGGGGCGGAGAGTAGTGGTGAGGGGCGGAGAGTAGTGGTGAGGGGCGGAGAGTAGTGGTGAGGGCGGAGAGTAGTGGTGAGGGCGGAGAGTAGTGGTGAGGGGCGGAGAGTTGGTGAGGGGCGGAGAGTAGTGGTGAGGGGGGGAGAGTAGTGGTGAGGGGCGGAGAGTAGTGGTGAGAGGGGGGAGGGAGGGAGGGGGAGGGATATATCTATCGAGTTGCTTCGAGGTTTTTTTTTCATGTTATCAGCCCGGCCTTGGGCCAAGCTCTCGTGGGCCAGTGGCCAGACTGTTGCTGTTGGCGGACCACTGGCCCACGATCTGGCACTTGGCGGAGGTAGATAGAGATAAATGCAGCATAAATAACAAAAAAGGCACAATACCGTGACTGGAACAATACACACACAACCCGCACATATAAAAGGGAAGGAGCTTACGACGACGTTTCGGTCCGACTTGGACCATTTACAAAGTCACACTAACAGATCTACTCACTGTGTGGGCGAAATGTTTTTAATAAAGGATGACATTACACTCCATCTCCATGGGGAAGTGGAACAGAATTCTTCCTCCGTAAGCCATGCGTGTCGTAAGAGGAGACTAAAATGCCGGGAGCAAGGTGCTAGAAACCCCTTCTCCTGCATACATTACTAAATTTAAAAAGAGAAACTTTGTTTATCTTTTTAGGTCACAATGCCTCGGTGGGTTGAAAAAAAGTTACACTCCACTTGTGTTTTTATCCATCGCGTCGGTATTTGATACCATTGTTCTTCACCTGGCGGAGGTAGCGATCCAGTTTCGTCTTGAAAACTTACGTTGTATTGAGTTGACTTTCAGACGTATTTCAGTCTCGTCCGCAAAGATGTTACGTAGCCTGGCTAGTGTGTGGTTTATTTATATTCGCTGTGAGGATGAAGCAGTTCTGGTGCTTGAACTGTGTCTTGCGATCACAGGGATGTTAGGAAGTATTTCTTCAGTCGTAGAGTTGTTAGGAAGTGGAATAGTCTGGAGAGTGATATAGTGGAGGCAGGATCCATACATAGCTTTAAGAAGAGGTATGATAAAGCTCATGGAGCAGGGAGAGTGAGATGACCTAGCAGCGACCAGTGAAGAGGCAGGGCCAGGAGCTATGACTCGACCACTAGGACTTTGTCTTGCGGTACAGCATTTTTAACTGCCGAAACCTGACTTTATTTACTTCCAATCTCTGCTTTATGTTAGAAATGTTAATCTTCATTAACCCACTGTTCCTGTTATACACGTTAATCTCGGTTAACGGGCTGTTACTGTATTTGTTAAATGATTATGTAACATGTTTTCTTACCAAGTCTCAGTGATTTTGATACAATGATCTAACAGTTGTGGGACATAAATGACAGTCCGGTTCTAAATCTATGTTGACTTGAGAGATGGAGTGAGGATGGAGGGTAAGAAGAGGGGAGAGGGGTGAGGGAAGGAGAGGAGTGAGGGAAGGAGAGAGGTGAGAAAATAGTGCATTGCAAATTGCCGTGTACTTGGTCCCAGTGGTCACTCAACATACACACACAGAACATACACAGTACCATACATAAGAAAAAAATACACAGTGTCATACATATACACATTAAAATCAATTAACATAATTATCACCATAAAAGATCACCCCACTAATAACTCAGTGACTAGTTCAAGATTATGAAATTCAAAATACGGGAATGTATTTAAATACCTGCACATATAACACGTGCATATATACAAAATACATGCATATATACACAAAATACATGTATATATACAAAGAGTTCATAACGTAAAAGATTAAACAAAAAAATTGCCGAGGTCTCAACAGTCACCTCGGTAATAAGAAAAAAAATAGTATTTAAAATGCACAGGTCTGAGTGAAGCGCGGGTTCTGTCTATTATTCTCATTGGTTTTTACGTTCCCAAGTTTCTTTCCATCTTATCTTTCCTTGTCTTTCATCCACTTCATTTTCCAACTTGCTTCATGAATTCTCGTCTTTACATAGTGGCTTCTCCTATAGTCAGCTTTGCTTCACTTCCTCCTGTACTCCTCTGTATTTCCCTCCTATATTCCTCTCCTGTATTCCCCTCCTATATTCCTCTCCTGTATTTCCCTCCTATATTCCTCTCCTGTATTCCCCTCCTATATTCCTCTCCTGTATTCCCCTCCTATATTCTTCTCGTATATTCCTCTCCTATTTTACTTTTATCAGGGACTCAGATCTTGAGTTAGATCTTGCCACAGCCATTCTGCTGAAAGATTTTTTTTTAAATGTTTGAAAAACCTCAAAAATTTGAGAATATTGCAAAACATGAGAGTAAACATGCAAGTGTTGTTATAGTGCAGTGCATGCTGATCTTCCTACCGTATAGAAGTATATCTAGGTCTACGAGGAATTTTTTTGGGCTAGGATCGTATAGCGGTTAGATAACTGGAATGCTAGTGTTAGGACTGGTTTGTCACGTGAGTTGAGCACAAGCTAATGGTTTTTCGTCGTCAATTTCCCCTACGTCTGTTTCATTTAGTGTGAAGACCACATCGAAACTTGCTGGCTTCTCCTCTCATGTGATATTCCTGATGCGTTTTTCACCACCACTTCCATCAACGTTCTCTTATTCTATAGCATTTCCTTGAGACTGAAGGCCGCTTCGATCAGTAGTTTAGTGTTTTGCATTGCCGAGTTATGCTTGTGAGGGGTCAAATCTCGATTCCTTGGTACTCCTCTTAAAGTACAACCAAGTGGCGTTGGTTCCTTGCCACTTAATCACAATCATATCTACATTTGAAACTACGTACTGTGGTTCCACTACAAAAACAAACACACGCACGTACACATACACGTAAGTCACCTCTCAAATCATAGCAATTCTCAGCGATGAGCCATCTCTCAGCCGCACGAAACCTGCCATCCTCAGCATTCTAAATCCCCAGACACAGGGCGACACACACGACACAGAAATCCCTGGCTGTTTACAGATCAGTAAACTGAGAGAGCAGCTTGTGGTATCTGAGGACGCAGAGGCAAGTTGGCTGCCAATATATGATCCTTGGTCCACTGAGGAGGTTGCTAGAGCATGCTGCTGCTGGTGGTGGTCAGAAAAGGTGGTGGTGGTGGTCAGAAAAGGTGGTGCTGGTGGTGTTGCTGAACAAATGTTGTGGTGTGGTTAGTGTTCTTAAAATTACATCTCCTTCTACGTCTTTCTTTACGTCACCTACGTCTGCCTTTACGTCTGGTGCTACGGTTCCAGCTCATATATTTACTACTGATCATGCTAATGTTTCTACTGTTTGTGCTGTTACAACTGCTGATGCTGTGTCTGCTGATGCTGTGTCTGCTGATGCTGTGTCTGCTGATGCTGTGTCTGCTGATGCTGTGTGCTGATGCTGTGTCTGCTGATGCTGTGTCTGCTGATGCTGTGTCTGGTGATGCTGTGTCTGGTGATGCTGTGTCTGCTGATGCTGTGTCTGCTGATGCTGTGTCTGCTGATGCTGTGTCTGCTGATGCTGTGTCTGCTGATGCTGTGTCTGGTGATGCTGTGTCTGGTGAAGCTGTGTCTGGTGAAGCTGTGTCTGGTGAAGCTGTGTCTGGTGATGCTGTGTCTGCTGATGCTGTGTCTGCTGATGCTGTGTCTGCTGATGCGATTCCTATTATTGCTGCTTGGACTAAGGCTGTTATTGCTATTGCCGCTTGACTGCTACTGTTACTATCATTGCAGGTGCTGCTCTTGCTCCTGCTCTTACTATTGATGCTGTTAGCACTAGTACTGATACTATTCCTGCTGTTACTGCTACTACTGATTTTAAAACTACTACTATTATTTTACAACTATTACTATTACAGCTAGTATTGCTACTATTACTTTACAACTACTAAATGCTGCTAGTATTACCACTACTATGCTGTTAGTATTACTACTATTTCTACCACCAGTTACAATTATTAATAATAATACTATTACTACCATTATTACTATTACTACTGCCCACTGCCATATTCACACCAGCTCTGTGCTACATACACAACAGGGGTGAGTGGACACTATATATATATATATATATATATATATATATATATATATATATATACCTTTACATATATGCCAGTATATTCCCGGTGAGGGGAGTTTCTTGTGATGCCGTCACATATACCTCGCCTGGGTAGCCTCTTGTGACGCCGTAACTCCCTGGAGGGAGCGCCGCCCCCCTCCTTGCTTGGCCGAGCGTATATTTAAACCAGAATGATATCGACTCGAGATGGACTCCCCCCGCACACACACATGCACTTACATACATGAATACATATATGGAAACATACATACTGATGGAGAATCATGCGTGTGTGTGTGTATGCATAAGTTCATAGGCTTATGTATGTGTTCATGGTTGGATGTATTGATGTACATGTAAATACTCACACAGAAATGAAGACAGTCACACAGACACACACACACACACACACACACACACACACACACACACACACACACACACACACACACACACACACACACACACACACACACACACACACACACACACACACACACACACACACACACACACACACACACACACACACACACACACACACACACACACACACACACACACACACACACACACACACACACAATCACCACAACTGCAGCTGTGGCCTTAAAGAAACTTTTTGTTGATATGCAAAAAAGGCTGAACAGGATGCGAGGGAAACAACGGAGAGAGTGATAGCGAGAGAGAGATGAAGAAGGGAAGAGGTGAAATATAAGCAGAGAGATTTTATATATATATTTTTTTTTTTCAACGCACCGGCCGTGTCCCACCGAGGCAATGTGACCTAAAAAGAAAAACCCGTTTTGCTTTTTAAATTAAGTAATATATACAGGAGAAAGGGTTACTATTGGTAAAACTTGCGATTTTGGCTTAAATAGCAACGCTCTTCTTGCCGAATAAGGCAAGCGAAAATTTGTATATGCAATAATTTCGCAAAAATCATTCTGAACTTTAAAGAAAAAAAATGTATTACATTGTGTTTGTTTAGTTCGAGTAGGCTAAATTTAATTGCGCTTGTTATAATAAGGTGAGAAGTTTTCTAAGGTTCTTTTGGTACAAAATTATTAATTTTTACATTAATATAAATGAAAAAAATCTTTAAACATACAAGAGAAAATTTTAGAAAGGACGGCTATATATATATATATATATATATATATATATATATATATATATATATATATATATATATATATATATATAATATGTATTTATGATTGGGACGATACCAAAATTTTGGCTGATATTTTTAAGCTTAGAAAATATCGGTTGATTTTTCACCGATACCAATACCATAAACTTGCTGATACCCGCCGATACCGATACTTCGGCACATCCCTAAACTGTATGTTTAATAATAATAATAATATGAAGCATCTATGGAGACAAAGAATTACATCAGTTGAGACAAGAAGGGAAATGTACCTGTGTATAATTGAATTAGACACATGTGAACATCTGGGTATCTTTATTTGTAGACATTTCGCCCTCCAGTGGCTTTATTAATACAAGGACATAGTGTGAAGACTGTAGAACTATATACAAAAGATGAGGTAATCAGTCCCTCAGTCTTGGAGTTTGAAGTGCACAGTAGTCTTGAAAAATCTTCACATTATATTCTTGTATTAAAATGCCACTGGCTGGCGAAACGTCTACAAATAGACACCCAGATGTTGCACATGTGTCTAATTCTTCATGTTGTTGGTATTGTATACCATTCATGTAGAAAGTATAGTTGTACTAACACTGTTATATGGGTGTGAATCCTAAGTTTTAAACGTTGCAGCGAGGAGGCGACTGAAGACAGCATAGATGTCGTGTTTGAAGGCATTGTGTTGTGTGAATATTATGAAGACAATATGGAGCTTGGAGATTAGAAGAAGTGGTAGGGTTATTATTTAGGTATGTAATTATTGTAGATCTCATGGTGGAGTGGTCACCCACCAAGGTAGGGGTGAGCCTAAAATGAAAACGCATTCACTTTCAATCATTCATTAGCTGTCTTGCCAAACACCTGCTAACATCACCGCTCAGATGATCCTCGTAACTACATCCTCACTCGTCCTTCAGAGTGCAGGCACTCTACTTCCCATCTCCAGGACTCAAGCCCAACTAATGTTCCACCCTGTGTAAAATCATAAATGTTATCTAGATCAAACTTCAACAGGACGTCAAGCCATGAAAATCATTCGTCCTTAATCGATCTAATACGCTCATAAAAGTCTGCTGGATGCTCAAGCCTCTAGCACTCAAAACCTTTATCTCCCCTCTCTCAAACCCTTCCTTGGATGTCCCCCTACCACTCCTTCCCTCAATCCGAGATTTATACACCCTCCTAGCCACCCTGTCATCCTCTAAATTCCCAAATCACCTCAACAATTCCTCGTCCTCCCTCTGACTCCCCTCGCCTTCTAATCCCCAAGCTCAGAACACTCTGAATAATATTCACACCACACACTGCTCTCTAACACGACATCGCCACCGCTCCCAGGCTCCTCCTCAGAGCAACGTTTAAAACCCATGCTTCACACCTATGTGACAATATCGGTACCACAATTCTCTGATATATTCCACTTTTTGCCTCCATATACAAACTTTCCACAGATAACTGAATCCTCCACAAACACTTTTCCCCTTCGTCTGTTATATGCTTTATCTCATATTTTATACATGTGAACGGGCGCGCGCACATACACACATACACACTATATATATATATATATATATATATATATATATATATATATATATATATATATATATATATATATATATATATATATATATATAAAGGGGACATATTTACAAATTTCTCCTACAGTAGCAACCTCTCCTTTTCCTTCTCCCTCTTCCGCCTTCCTCTACACTTCCCTTCTCTCCATTCCTTCCCTCTGCCACCTCCACCTCGCCCCTGCCTGGGTCAGTACCTCACAGGACTCACCAACTTACAGAAGGATCAAGCGAAGCTTAAGAAGCTTCGATTACCTTTTAACCGACTCAAAAAATAACTATTATTTTTTGCATCGAAAACTAATAATTTATTACCAGATATTATTACTCATTCTCTCTCTCTCTCTCTCTAAATCTCTCATTGTCATGTTAATCTTTGTTAAATTATGCATTCAGATTTATAATGGTTTCTCAAAGTTATAGAGAGAATTTACCAGTAAAAACAGTTTTATCAAGGGTTTTAATTTTTAAATGTTTTTTAAAGCCTTTTGAAGTTTTTAAAGTATTTTGAAGAGACTGAATTTATCTATGATCAAATTGTTTTTTTTTATCAAAAAGAACTTCTCACACCAGACACACTAACATAATATATGATACATTCACATGATTCAGTTATGTATCATGATTCACATGATACATACGAGACACAGGTATATGATTTTTTAGGAGACTTGATATACAAGACACATGGTACACACGACACATGGTACACAAGACACATGGTACACACGACACATGGTACACAAGACACATGGTACACAAGACACATGGTACACAAGACACATGGTACACAAGACACATGGTACACAAGACACATGGTACACAAGACACATGGTACACAAGACACATGGTACACAAGACACATGGTACACACGACACATGGTACACACGACACATGGTACACACGACACATGGTACACACGACACATGGTACACACGACACATGGTACACACGACACATGGTACACACGGCACATGGTACACACGGCACATGGTACACACGGCGCATGGTACACACGGCACATGGTACACACGGCGCATGGTACACACGGCACATGGTACGTATGACACATGGTACGTATGACGAAGGGTACACATGGTACGCATGACAAACGACACACACGCGAAACATGATGCACACGACACATAGTATGCATGACACGTGGTATACATAAGACACAAGTATACCATATATATTAGGATGGAGTCCACGGGTAGTGCAAATTGTGGGACCCATAGCCTCAGAGAAGAGGAAAAAAAGGTTTGAAGAAGAATATTTTAATTTCTTCCTGAAGCCACTTAAATGTTTCAATTTCCCTACCACCCCATCCTCATTGTTACCAGTATGTATATTTTATTACATAATACGTTACATAAGGCTTATATATATATATATATATATATATATATATGCAAATATCAGCAAAACAACCACGGGAAGAGTAGAATGATAGCTCTAGGACAACTATATATATATATATATATATATATATATATATATATATATATATATATATATATATATATATATATATATATATATACCTTCAGAACGTATATATACACCCACCAACCCCCATCAGAATCCATCAGGACGTATATATAGGCTCACCAACCAGTGCCAGAACTTGTATACGTATACTCGTGGGCAGCCATCTCCCCCATCCTCCAACACCCTCCACCCAGCCCACTCCTGTGGGCGGGATACGCCCGCATATCTCCCAGGATAGCGGACGGTAGTCGTTATCATCACCACCAGCCCACACTTGGCCGCGGCTGCCGACACACTCATTCGACCTGATTTCGATTCTGATCGACGCGCGCCCTGGGTCGACACTCCCGTCGACTCTCCCCCGACTTTTTTTTTTTTACGACCTTCCGAGAGGGCGGTATCACGCGACCTCCCGAACTACCAGTCGCCGCCGACTTGCTGAAATATTCAGTAAAATGAAAGGATCGCTCTATTTTTTTTTTACACCAGCGATGCTGTGTAAATGCACGGGGCTGTGTAAATGTATGGTGTATGTAAATGCATGAGGTGCAGTGTAAATGCACAGGGTGCGGTCTAAATGCACAGGGTGCGGTCTAAATGCACAGGGTGCGGTCTAAATGCACGGGGTTAGTGTAAATTCAACACTTTGGTTTTGGTGTAAATTTTCTGTTGAAAATATATCGTGGAAAGTGTTTTGGTGTCTCTGTTTGTGTCTGTTTTTCTGTCTGTGTTTTTGTGTCTCATTTTGTTTCTTTTTTTTTTGTGTGTTTGTTGGTGTGTCTGTTTTTCTCTCTCTCACTTTCCCGTATGTTTATCCGTCTTTCTGGCTTTTCTGTCTTTGTTTATCTGTGTGGCCGTCTCTCATCATTGTGTTTGGGGCTTTGTGTTTGTTTCTGTCTCCGACTCTGTGTTAGTCTATACCTCGTGTTCCTGACAACCAGAATTATGGAAGCCGAGAAATAATTGCCACTGTGTAATACGAGTCTAATTACTCATGGTAAGGTGATAGTTGCCATGAAAAGAAGTACATCTTTCATCTTGAATGACTCGGAAATTAAGAGGACAAGGAAAAGAGGATAGGGTAAGGCTTCCCCAGATCTGGGAGGAGAACTCTTGAGAAGGGTAAGGTAAAGACGGAGGGAAGAAGTCCCCAGATGTAAGAGAAAGCGCTCTTGAGAAGGGTAAGATGCAGAGAGGAGAGGGGGGGGGGGGTATGAGAGTAGAACTTTGACACGGAGGTGAGGGGGAATGGAGGGAGGGAGGGAGAGAGAGAAAAACAGACAGAGAGAGAGAGAGACAGACATAGTGACAGAGAAAGATAGAGACACACACAGACTGACAGAGTGACAGAGAGACAAAGAGAGAGAGACAGACACATGGTGACAGAGAGAGAGAGAGAGAAAGAGAGAGACTTGTAAAGTCGAAGGAAGCGAGAAGTGAAATATCTCGTGAAAATGGAGACACTTCCAAAGGTTTTTGAGAGAGAGTTTCGAAGACTGTTGAAATGTCAAGCTTACGGGACGAAAAAATGTGACTGTAATGCCTAAAATGTAGATAGAAGTTTGAAGTTGAAAATGAAGATGAAGATTGAGTGACAGAGAGCACCATACTGATTATTATGTATTTTATTTATTAATATTAATTTAATTATTTTATTTATTATTATTATTATTAACTAGACGAAATCATTACAGTGGAGATTCTCAGCAGCCCTGTGGACCAGGGTTTGACAGCACCCTGGACCAGGGTCTGACAGCACCCTGGACCAGGGTTTGACAGCACCCTGGACCAGGGTCTGACAGCACCCTGGACCAGGGTCTGACAGCACCCTGGACCAGGGTACTGACAGCACCCTGGTCCAGGGTGCTGTCAATACATTGAAGGTGTCAACTTGGAATAGAAAAAGTTGGCGAGTAGTGGGCAAGGGAAAGAGAGAGATGTACATGTCTTGGTATTTTGGAACTTGGTAAAGGTAGAGATGTTTGAAGAAGATGACAGTAGACAGCAATCAATGCTTGAGTGTCAGTAAAAGTATAGTAGCTGTCTACTGTTACCTCCACACGTTAAAAAAAATGTTTTCATCCGCCTCCCTCCCTCCCTCCTTGCCTTTATCACTCCTTTCTCCCTGTCTGTTGTACGTTCCCTCTTCCCTCCTTGCCTCCCTCCCCTGCCTCCCGGCCTGTCAGTCTGCCACTCACCAACGACCATGAGAGAGGCAGCTTCTGAGGCGGTGTGGAAGGTGGGGCCGTCGGCAGATACTTCACAGTGGAAAGGTCCCTCTGCTGCAATACTCACGTTGGATATTCTCACACTGCCGCCCCATGACTTGTCTCTCTGTACAAGATAACATAAGATAACATAAAATAATATAAGCATAATTCATGGAATCGACATCTGATTTTTCAGACAACACGAATTTTATACAAGATACGACAATAGCTTATAGGCATAAATTAAAGTAATATATAGAAAGGATCACTGCTACTAATAGACTCATACTTGGCATCCTTATCATAAAAAACAGTTTAGGTATTAGCTTTAGTCTTTAATCCTCTGACTTTAAGATGCTCAGATAATCCATTTCAATCCCTGATCGTTGTATAATAGAAAGTGCTCGAGGCTTGACGAACTACTCTAAAATTGATTTAGTTCTTAACTATTGCAAAATTTGAAGAAAGATAGTCTGGACACTAAGCAATTTTTACAAACATGGTTTAGTTTCAACTGCGTCACCCTACGGGCCACTTTTTTTGCAAATATAAGAAATGTAGTTTATCCTGGGTTACAATGCTGTCCAGTACGGTTACAATGCTGTCCAGTACGGTTACAATGCTGTCCAGTACGGATACAATGCTGTCCAGGACCCAAGTTCAAGACGAATTTTACCATCTTGTTATGGATAATTTGTAATCTGTTTTGCCATATTTCTTGAGCAAATCGTCATGATGAGCAGAAGTAATCTACATGACAATGGAAAAGAGGCAGGCAGTGCCTTACATGGTAATTTCTTTATCTGTCTATAGAGGAACTTTAACCCAGTTTTTTAACTACACAGTTTACTGTGTTATAACGTGAGACGCAACATAGAGAGAATATTACGAGATACTTCACTGAAGTTACAGTTGAGATCTTTATTATACATTACCTTAAATATATCTGCTGGTTTACACTTTAATCAGAATAATATAACTTCAGTTTTCAGAGATAGACAGTTAAATACTGTTAAGAGACGACACGTTTACATCCAGAACGTTTACTGGGACAACGCTTCGGGTCTTCATCTGACACTATCATTATTACATTCATGGGGGAGAGCTAAATCCGTTGGGGGCCATAGAGCTCCTAGGAAAAATGGTGGGCAATCAGGTACAATGAAGAACAGAAGGATATGCTAGAAACCTTGGCTCAGTAAAGCACTGTCGACTGTCTGAAGTACAGTTTACATTTATCATTAACTGGTATGTAATTTACCCAGCAAAAGAGGAGTAGAGGACCCAAGATACACTCTTCTCGGACGCCACATTGATATCAACCAAGAAGAGGGTGGGTTTCTGACGTCAACAAGGAAGGTGGGCTACTCACGTCAACAGAAGGTGGGTTACTAACGTCAACAAGGTGGGCGGCTACTTATGTCATCAGAGGGTGGGTTACTGATGTCAAGAAGGTAGGATACTCACGTCAACGTCGAGGGTGGGCGGGTCGAAGATCTGCACAGGGTGGGCGGCGGTGGGTGTGTAGCGGTAGAACTCGTGGGCGCCCTGGTACCACTTGATGGAGTATATATTGTCACTATCCTCCTCCCAGGAGCACTCCAGGTCACCCTCACCACCAGCCTCCACCGTCTCCGGCACCCGCACCCGTGTAATGCGGATGGTGGCAGTGTCTGTGGTGGTAGAAGATGGTGGTGAGTGGGCTGATGTTAGATGATTACTGGGTTGGTGGTGGTAGATGATGGTGGTAAGTGGGCTGATGGTAGATGATTACTGGGTTGGTGGTGGTAGATGGTGGTAAGATGGTGGTAGACAGTGATTACTGAGTTGGTAGTGGTACAAGATGGTAATGAGTGGGCTGGTAGGGGTAGAAGATGGTGGTGAGTGGGCTGGTGGTGGTAGAGGATGGTGGTGAGTGGGCTGGTGGTGGTAGAGGATGGTGGTGAGTGGGCTGGTGGTGGTAGAGGATGGTGGTGAGTGGGCTGGTGGTGGTGGTAGAGGATGGTGGTGAGTGGGCTGGTGGTGGTAGAGGATGGTGGTGAGTGGGCTGGTTGGTGTAAAAGTTAGTTTTCGAAGTTGGTGAGGGTGGTGATGAGAGGGATACTAATATTTGTGTTGGGGGTCCTAGAAATTATTTGATGTCTCAGATAATTCTTACAACTTACGAGTGGGCTGTTGAGTGGGGGACTGAGTGGGCTGTTGAGTGGGGGACTGAGTGGGCTGTTGAGTGGGGGACTGAGTGGGCTGTTGAGTGGGGGACTGAGTGGGCTGTTGAGTGGGGACTGAGTGGGCTGTTGCGTGGGGGACTGAGTGGGCTGTTGCGTGGGGACTGAGTGGGCTGTTGCGTGGGGACTGAGTGGGCTGTTGCGTGGGGGACTGAGTGGGCTGTTGCGTGGGGGACTGAGTGGGCTGTTGCGTGGGGGACTGAGTGGGCTGTTGCGTGGGGGACTGAGTGGGCTGTTGCGTGGGGGACTGAGTGGGCTGTTGAGTGGGGGACTGAGTGGGCTGGCAGTAGAAAACGAAGATTAATCACAAAAATTCTGAAGAAAATATAAGAATTCCACAAGAAGAAACAAGTGAAAAAGAATACTTCTGAGAGGAAAAATAAAGACATGAAAACAAACTGAAGTGTTTCGGAATTAAGTGAATGACGGAAATCTGAGGTGATTTAGCATTTTTCTCTATTGTCTCTTGACTATTGTCTCTTGACTATTGTCTCTTGACTATTGTCTCTTGACTATTGTCTCTTGACTATTGTCTCTTGACTATTGTCTCTTGACTATTGTCTCTTGACTATTGTCTCTTGACTATTGTCTCTTGACTATTGTCTCTTGACTATTGTCTCTTGACTATTGTCTCTGACTATTGTCTCTTGACTATTGTCTCTTGACTATTGTCTCTTGACTATTGTCTCTTGACTATTGTCTCTTGACTATTGTCTCTTGACTATTGTCTCTTGACTATTGTCTCTTGACTATTGTCTCTTGACTATTGTCTCTTGACTATTGTCTCTTGACTATTGTCTCTTGACTATTGTCTCTTGACTATTGTCTCTTGACTATTGTCTCTTGACTATTGTCTCTTGACTATTGTCTCTTGACTATTGTCTCTTGACTATTGTCTCTTGACTATTGTCTCTTGACTATTGTCTCTTGACTATTGTCTCTTGACTATTGTCTCTTGACTATTGTCTCTTGACTATTGTCTCTTGACTATTGTCTCTTGACTATTGTCTCTTGACTATTGTCTCTTGACTATTATCATGTGAAGGTGCACAGGCTTTAATACACACAACGTTTCGCCCTGGGTTAAGCTATACACAGGGAACTTTGCCTCTGCAATGTGTTACTCATATTCGCGAGGACGTTCAAAATCTGCATAGATCATTCAGCACCTGAGGTAATGGAAACAGTCAGGCTTGATCCCAGGGAAGAGGGGTAGCTCCAAGTCACTGGATCAAAGAGCCCTTTTACCATGCACGTCACTTTCCCAAGATGTAAGATTTACTTCTGTTCCAAGTTCCTCTCTCTCTGTCTCTCTCTCTCTCTCTCTCGAGACAAATGCTCACTATAAATCAAAGATAAAAGAGAGACAGTGGCAATAAAGAAAAATATTGGAAAAGAACAAGAAAAAGAAGCGAGAAATAGGAGTAAGTTAAATGAATAGCGACCCGCTGCATACCTGATCTTACAGCTGGGTACTTTAATTAGGTGTAATGCATTTTTATGACGAACAACTTTTTTTCTAGCTTTTCTCTATCTTTGAAAGATATCTTCATGTGGTAGGACTTAGGAGAAATAAAAGGAAGAAAGAAATGGAAGAGAGTTGGGGAGTAGGAGAAAGAGGAGGTCGAGGAGGAAGAGGTCTTGAAGGAGGAGGAGGAGGAGGAGGAAGAAGAGCTGGAGTATAACAGAAGAGGAGCGACACAGAGGTGTATGTGTAGGCACACATTAAACTTTGATGTGAAGCAAGAGGAGAAAGTAAACAGGCAGCCATATTGGCACAGATCTGCTCAGACGACAAGCTCAGTGCAATATTACACTCATACTGTCACTGAGATGTGCTCAGACAAGCTCAGTACAGTATTACACACATACTGTCACTGAGATGTGCTCAGACGACAAACACAGGAAAACAGTGCAGTATTACACGGTTTCATATTGACCTCTCCATCAAATGTACTGTACTTGTTGTCCTTTGACGTACATAAATCCCTTTCTTGTCAAGGACCACTACAGCGCAGTGTAAATCATAATGAACCCTAACACCCGTTGTCCGGGATGGAAATATTACCTGATGAACCTGGACAGAAAGATAAGCGTTCATAAAGATGAAAGGTCGACCTTCCTGTTCAACACCGAGCGAAACGTCCACAACCCAACCAAAGCCAATGTCCGGCTTCCACCAAAAGCCGTAAAATACTCGTTGCCTCAACCTAATGAGAGCCAATGGCCGGCTTCAACCGGGAGCCGTAAAATACTCGTAGCCTCAACCCAACCAGAGCCAGTGACCGGCTTCAACCAGAAGCTGTAAAATGCTCTCAACCTTACAAAAAATAAACTGGTGCTTGGCGTCCCAGAGAATTCTGGGCAAGCGTCCAGAAAAAACTGTTGAAGAATAATGGCAGGACGCCCAGGCTAGAAGAGTATGCCCAGGCCAAAGCAGGACTCCCAGAACTACTATTACTAATAATATTACACCTACCATTACTAGTACTACTACCATTACTACTACTACTACAAAAGTTACAACCACTATTACTAATATAAATATAATTAATATTGCTACTATCAATAGTTTAATATAACTATTACTATAACTACTAATGCCATGACCACTGCTACTACTACTATTTCACCTACTGCTATTTATCATACTATTTTTACCACTATTACTATTTTCTACTATTTTTACAGCTACTATTTTTCTTAATGTTTCTAGTACTGCAACTACTGATATTTACATTGCTACTATTATATAATTAAAACATATTACTGTAACCCAAGGCAGATATTTTTATACGTTTTTTGAATAAGGTCATTTTTTTTTTAAATCAGGGCCACTTGTCAGTAAATACCACACACCAAAGTGAAATACACGAGATGCTAAACAGGCTATTACAGGGGCAACGTTTCGCCCCGTTTAAATGTCATATCGAGACGAGAGAGAAGTGAAGAAGTGTTAGGAATGGTGTGGGACTGATAGATAACAGATTAGTGTGTGTGTGTGTGTGTGTGCTCGTACGAGGGATGGAGGATTTAAGCTAGTACACTTTTAAACCTGTTTTTTTTTCTTTGCCAGAGAGCACTAGTCATCGTCAAAAAAAAAAATCCCAGTAAAAGGCGCACCTGATGCCTAGAATATCGCATCACTGCGTGAGCATGCGGTGTCACAGAACAAACTTGTATGTCACTGCACTTTTCAGTGCAGCCATTGTGGTTTAGAGACTCATTGTTGTAATGTTATATTCAGTTTAAAAAAACCTGGACTTAGCACAGTCAGAGTCTGCAAATTAGTGACGTTATACAACAAAATGTGAACACCATAGCAAAGCCAGTTATAACACTATCACTGGTTCACTGTGATTTGTTCACTGTCAGCGTTGATGCCGTCAGCAATGAAGGAATGACATTAGTTGCAGAACAAATTTTCACTGGGTGAACCTTTCGCTCTGTGTAGAGTTTTATCCCGACAAAGCTCTATACAAAGAGAAACGTCCCGATAAAAGCTTGCCTCTAACGCTTGTATTTTCTTGGCTCGTTGACCCGATACTCTTCTAATTGGCCATCCACTGGCTAGGGATCTGGCCATCTACTGGCCAAGCTCGGGCTTAGCTCTCACTTTATATAAGACAGAAAGCTCCGAGTCTAGTCCTAGTAATTGACTGACCAAGGCTAGTCACCGCCGAGCATGTTCCTCCAGCCAGCCAAAGCGGCCAATCACCGTCCTGAAGAGTGCCTGACTCACCCATTGGCTAAATACAGCTTGCTTCAAGAGCCAATTACAGTCGTGCATGTCACCTACTTGCCGGAGACGCAGAATCTCAAATCTCTCTCATTCCCATCATCTCCACCACTCTCAAAAACTACAAAAAAATGATCAAAGATGACTGTGGGTTGTGAGGTAATGGACTTTGCCGATCTTTCACACGTCAGTTGTGCTAATAATGAAAAACCTTTTTCAAAAAGCTGACAAAAGGAAAGCTGGAAGTCACCTTTCTTCCTGCTAATTTATTAAACGCTAACTTTTTTTTTTTATGTGTAATTAAAACCCTCGTTTCACGGCAGATTTCTTGCGACATTATGATCCCGTTGATAAATGCTGGAGATTTGCTTAAAATGTTGAAAATGGTATAAAATACCGACAAGTAGATGACTGGGACACATATGCAACAGTTGGGTATGTTTATTGTTGAAACGTTTCGCCCACACGCAAATACGATGGTAATTATGGACAATGTAGATATGGGAAAAATAACATATTATTAGAAGACAGGGGAACTGACGTGCCCCTTAAGACTCGTACAGCAAAACGAACCCCCATTATTAGCACGACTTTTCACCTACATAGGGCGAAACGTTGAACAAATAAAAATTTGTTTTACATTGGTTTTAAACATATGTGGGAAACATAAATCAACTACCATTAATAAAGTGAGAATGTGATTGGTTTTTTTGTCAATCACTGGGTTTATTTTGATATGGTCGAAATGACGGGTTGCCGACAGTATAGAATGCGCCATACATGTTACAGAACAAGCGTTACAGGGACAACGTTTCGAACTGTTTAGAGGTT
This sequence comes from Cherax destructor, assembly GCA_009830355.1. Lineage (NCBI taxonomy): Eukaryota > Metazoa > Arthropoda > Malacostraca > Decapoda > Parastacidae > Cherax > Cherax destructor. The sequence continues at coordinate 118,529 of WNWK01004890.1, forward strand.
TACCAGAGCAAAACGTTGTTGCAAATGAAAGCTTTTTTCTGCAGCGTGTCTCCGGGTTTCAGAAACATCTTACATTGTACAATTCTAGACTGTTGATGTTTTAATTCTAGATGTGACTAGAAGAAGTGTTTGTTGATTATTTAGAGTTCTAGGCTCTAGAGTTCTTCTAGGCCCTCTTAAAGTGCCTAGAGTGCTTAGAGGAACTCTAGGCACTGCCATGCTCTACACCCCAGTGTTCAATAAGGTGGTTTATAGTTTAACCATAATTACACTTCATTAACTAACTAGCAGGATATTGCTTATCGGTATAATCAATTAAGTTTCACCTCGATCCATCTGACTTGAAAAAGTCTCCTTTACTTATATAATCAAGGTCACTGACCTTAAGACTTTTTGATGTCATGATATTTTTAAATACTTAATGTGAACTGATCCAAATTAGTGGTGTAAGACAAATTAATAAAAAAAATTGCATTTGCGCTTTAGATATTTTTAAAACGTATATATATATTATGCACTCAGCCTCACTAGATGTTAAAATATTAAAAAAAATTAGGCCTCTTTTTTACATGATAGCGGAGGACAGTAGCTCAAAGTGGACATGAACTTGTGGCTGGATGGAGACAATAACGATAGTTGAACATAATAAGGTAAGGGAAAAAGGACTGGTAGAAAAATTAAATAACTAAAAGGTAACCTCGAAAAATGAAATAGAAGATATGAAGGATTGAGTGGAAGAAGCGTAGACAGCATTAAATGAGAAAGCTGATCTTAGGAAGGAAAGGGAAGAGATGGATCGTAAATTTGTAAAATTTGAGAATGAGATATACAGTTTGGAAGTGTAAAGTAGACAAACAATAGTTACATGGAAATCACGAAAAAACAAAAGAACTAGAAAAACAGTTGAGCTAGCTTAGTGTATCACAACTTTAAAACTTTAAGTTGGAGAGGAAAGAAGTGTAAGCGTAGAGAGATACATATATAATAGTTCTACAGTAACCAGTGAAGACAACACTGAACAACTGGTTCCTCCGACAAAGAAAATAAATGATACAGCTAATGTTAGTCTAGGAAATATAAAGATGATAGCACATATTTCCCAGCTGTTGAGGTAAAGTGTAGAGAGAGAAAAAAAAAATTGTTTTGGCTGTGCTTAAGAAGAAATATTAAGAACAACAAAGAATCTAACAATAAAAGAATCAAAGAACAACAACACACAAATGGGATAATAAAATACATAGTGGATCTTAAAATTGAAGAAAATATAATGAACAGAGAAACTCAGGTAGCTGAAAATAACATTTACACAAATTAAGATGCGATAGTAATTATGGACGAGGTAGATTATAGTGGAAAAATGAACATGTTATTACAAGACTGGGGAACTTAGGGGCCCCTTAAACTTCAGACAGAAATCTCAAAGCTAAGGAGATGAACTAAAAGTTACTGGCACATATGTACACATTAGACAAGACACTTCAAATGAGGATGTCGTGGAAATATTATATAAACACCGCTAAGACGTTAAATAGCGATAACAGCGAAGAATTTGATCTTTAACAGAGTAACATGGCGGTGCCTACCAACCTGATAATTTATCTATGAAACGAACCCAGGATATATTGTAACCAAACTGAATAAATAGTAAAAAGGAAATTAGATAAACACGTTTGGAAAAATATATTGTATATTAATAATGTCTTGCTGAGACTAAAACGTAAAAAAAAACATTTTAATGATGCTGTATTAGGCGGAAATTACTGTGGGGGAGATACAGAGAAAGGAAGGAAGGCTAGTAGCAATACTGGTAAAAGTAACAATACAAATTACAGACTCTGAAATCCAAAACCCAAAAAATGTAGATATTTTTAATGAAAAAATAAATAAAAGAATGCATATTGGTCAGTATATACAACCCACCGATTACTAAGTTGGGGGAGAGAAGACTTTAGGAAGATAACTGAAGAATTAGTGATGAAAAGTGACAGCGAAGAGGAAGAAGTTATTGTAATCTGAATTTCCAGTTATAAAACAAAAATGTAGACCCATTGAAGGTAGAACTGTAAATACATCACCACCAATAAAATACAGCAGTGTAATAACGTTGTTATTCATGCACCAGCTTATTAATGAAGCGACCAGGGTGAGGGAAGACTCAATAATAAATCTAGTCTTCACGAGAACACACGAAGAAATTTCCAACATTGGAAAAGTGTGATCATGTTCTACTACATATAACATGTGCTTTTTAAAAAATATTGAGGAGAAAAAACGCATTGACCGGAAGGGGCATAGTATAAAAAAAATTATAATGCCGTTAAAAGAGTATTTCAGTGAAACTAAACAGAACAAAATATCACAAGGAATAAACATAAATAAAATGTACAGACTCTTTCATAATATATAAGAAAATGTAATTAAACAGTTTAAATACAAAACGGCATTTTAAAGAATTGTTTAATGGAAGATGGTGGAGAAGTATGTCTTGAAGAAAGATCTTGGAAACTATATGAAGTGAGACAGTCAAGAAGATTATCAGAGATTCAAGGAGACAAGAAATGAGTATACAAATACAAGGGGGGAGAGAGAGAGGGGAGGAAAATAATTAACAAAATAAATAGCAGACAAGAGCAAAGTAGAACCAGATCTTTTACTACAAAGTTTGTGAAAAAAAGTAAATCAAATATTACAGAAAATACGAAGAATAAAGGAAATCAGTGAACTCACTGAAATAGAAAAAAATGTGTGAGATATTAAAGAGAAACTTCAGTGTGTGTTTACAAAAAAATATTTTAAATGTAGTGGATTTTAATCGGCGCTATCTGAAAGGAAGACGACTGAAATAAGTGAAGAGGGAGTCAGGGAATTACCATGGTATTATACCAGATGGTATAGTACCATGGGTGACTTGAGACTTCCTACAACTGGATGATTCTCGTCTTGTAATTCTTGTTACTGGCGGTGCTTTAAGGGTCACCACAGCTCTCACTCCGCTGAGCCCTGTCTTCCGGTGTCCAGGGAAGAAAATTTGAACGATGTTGTGTGATTTAAGGGAAGAAAAATATTACAAAGAATTATGCCATCTACTTCTATTTTTTTAAGATTTCATTACAAGAAGCTAAATTATTAGACAGGAATAAGATAATTTCTGAAAAAGGTGACAGGAGAGACTCGAAGATCTGTACTGGCTTCCATGTTTTTAATTGATATATATTACTTATTGTAAGGAATACATAATCTTTATGAATGTCTGCGGATGGTGCAAAAAATCATAGGCAAATGAATAATAAAAATGACAGGACGACTTTGATAAACTGAACAAGTGGAGGACTGATAAATGGTATGTAAAGAAATATGAGAAAACTAAATGAGGCCTTCATGAAGAATATAGACTGTGGCAAAATAATGAAAGTATTAGAGAGAGAGAGAGAGAGAGAGAGAGAGAGAGAGAGAGAGAGAGCGTGGGGGGACGACGTGGGGTGGGGGGAACTAGAAATTACTACAAAGAAAAAAAATCACCGAAAGATTGTGTAAACTGAATTGTGAGAAACTCGTATCCTACACTGGCAAATTATGAGAGAGCTTTCCAGTATATATTAAACCAAAAATGACGATTTTATGCGGTTGTGAGGTGACCAAAAATTGGTTTACTTAGCTTCAAAGAAAAGCTAAAAAAATATTGCTACCAGAGTTTTAAAAAAAGTGAATTAACATGAAAGACAAAGAAGATTGAAACTTCCGAGACCGACTTATAGGAGGGAAATAGACATGGAATGGTATACCATTTATGTCATGAATGGTATACCATTTATGTCATGAATGGTATACCATTTATGTCATGAATGGTATACCATTTATGTCATGAATGGTATACCATTTATGTCATGAATGGTATACCATTTATGCCATGAATGGTATACCATTTATGTCATGAATGGTATACCATTTATGTCATGAATGGTATACCATTTATATGATGAATGGTATACCATTTATGTGATGAATGGTATATCTGGAACGGAACAAGAGTATAAACGACAACCAGCACGGATTCATGGAAGGCAAATCCTGTGTCACAAACCTTCTGGAGTTCTATGACAAAGTAACGGAAGTAAGACACGAGAGAGAGAGAGAGAGAGAGAGGGGTGGGTTGATTGCATTTTCTTGGACTACAAGAAGGCCTTCGACACAGTTCCTCACAAGAGATTAGTGCAGAAGTTAGAGGATCAGGCGTGTATAACAGGAAGGGCACTGCAATGGATCAGAGAATACCTGACAGGGAGGCAACAACGGGTCATGGTACGTGATGAGGTATCACAGTGGGCGCTGTGACGAGCGGGGTACCGCAGGGGTCAGTCCTAGGACCAGTGCTATTCTTGGTATATGTGAATGACATGACGGACGGGATAGACTCAGAATTGTCCCTGTTCGCAGATGATGTGAAGTTAATGAGGAGAATTAAATCATATGAGGATCAGGCAGGACTTCAAAGAGACCTGGACATGCTGGACACCTGGTCCAGCAACTGGCTTCTCGAAATTTAACCCCGCCAAATGCAAAGTCATGAAGATCGGGGAAGGGCAAAGAAGACCACAGACAGAGTATAGGCTAGGTGGCCAAAGACTGCAAACTTCGCTCAATGAGAAAGATCTTAGGGTGAGTATAACACCGAGCACGTCTCCGGAAGCACACATCAACCAGATAACTGCTGCAGCATATGGGCGCCTGCCAAACCTGAGAATAGCGTTCCGATACCTCAGTAAGGAATCATTCAAGACACTGTACACCGTGTACGTCAGGCGCATACTAGAGTATGCAGCATCAGTTTGGAACCCACACCTGGTAAAGCACGTCAAGAAATTAGAGAAAGTGCAAAGGTTTGCGACAAGGTTAGTTCCAGAGCTAAGGGGAATGTCCTACGAAGAAAGGTTAAGGGAAATCGGCCTGACGACACTGGAGGACAGGAGGGTTCGGGGAGACATGATAACGACATACAAAATACTGCGTGGAATAGACAAGGTGTATAGAGATAGGATGTTCCAGAGATGGGACACAGAAACAAGGGGTCACAATTGGAAGTTGAAGACTCAGATGAGTCAAAAGGATGTTAGAAGTATTTCTTCAGTCACAGAGTTGTCAGGAAGTGGAATAGTCTGGCAAGTGATGTAGTGGAGGCAGGAACCATACATAGCTTTAAGACGAGGTATGATAAAGCTCATGGAGCAGGGAGAGAGGGACCCAGTAGCGATTTTGTAAGAAGCGGGGCCCCAGGAGCTGAGTCTCGACCCCGCAACCACAATTAGGTGAGTACACCGCTACACACACACACACACACACACACACCCCTCCCACACACCCCTACACACACTACACCCCACACACACACACCCTACACACACACACACCCCTACACACACACACCCTACACACACACACACCCCTACACACACACACACACACACACACACCCTACACACACACACTACACACACACACCCACACACACACCACACCCTACACACACACACCCACACACACACCCCTACACACACACACACACACACCCCTACACACACACACACACACCCCTACACACACACACACCCCTACACACACACCCCTACACACACACCCCTACACACACACACACACACACCCTACACACACCCTACACACACACACACACCCTTACACACACACACACACACCCCTACACACACACACCCCTACACACACCCCTACACACACACCCCTACACACACACCCCTACACACACACACACACACACACACACATGGAACTACAATATTATTTACATATGTTCACCTGCCCTGTTAAATGTTATCAAAGGCCGAGGTCATGTGTTTGTTTTTGTTCAGCGTATGAATGTTAAGTGAATTTTGTGGCAAGCAAAATGGTGAATAAATTTTTCGGGCAAGAACCCAGGAAATACTCGAGTTAATTATACAAATGTTCTTGTATGTATGTATGTGTATATATATATGTCGTGCCGAATAGGTAAAACTTGCGATTTTGGCAACGTTCGTCTTGCCGAATAAGACAAGCGGAAATTTGTATATGCAATAATTTCGCAAAAAATCATTCTGAACCTAACGAAAAATATATTGCGCTTATAATAAGGTTAGGTAAGTTTTCTAAGGTTCTTTTGGTACAAAATTATTAATTTTTACATTAAGATAAATGAAAAAAATATATCTTAAAAACGTATAAGAGAAAAAATTTAGAAAGGACTTAATTTTAAATGAGTTCTTGCTAATTGACCAGTTTTACCTATTCAGCACGACATTATAGCAGCTGTGTGGTAGTTTGTGTGTGTGTGTGTGTGTGTGTGGCTTCGTGGATTATTTTCTGTCCAACTTCCTGGATTTTACTTGAATTTCACAAAGTACAGGTTTAAAAGTTGTTAAATTTATTTCTGAAGGTAAGGAGAGTTACCCAACCCCTGACCTCAATAACACCTTTATTACAGAGTTACTTTACTTTGTGCCTTGTATGTATACGCCTTTATTTACTAGTAAGAAGCATACATGCAGGGTACAAGATGTGTTTCTATCTGTCAATCTCAACTCTCATTTGGTCAGTAGATTTATCAATTGTATCATTGTCCCATGCTTTCTGTGATGCTATGCTCTCTCCCTTCCTCCTTTGTCTCTTAATCCTTCTCTCCCCTTTCCTTCCATCCCTCTTTCCCTCCCTCCATCCTTTCCTCCTGTCTTCCAACAATCTCAAACAACGAAGATGGATTGTGGGAAAAAACTTTAGAGTGGGATGCCAGAAGTCGAGGCACCGACCAGAGCCTGACTGTGTTACCTTCGCTGGAGTTGGCACACACCAGTGTGTATGGCACGACTTGTTACCTCTGCTGGAGTTGGCACACACCAGTGTATGGCACTCCTTGTTACCTCTGCTGTAGTTGGCACACACCAGTGTGTATGGCACTCCTTGTTACCTCTGCTGGAGTTGGCACACACCAGTGTGTATGGCATTCCTTGTTACCTCTGCTGGAGTTGGCACACACCAGTGTGTATGGCACTCCTTGTTACCTCTGCTGTAGTTGGCACACACCAGTGTGTATGGTACTCCTTGTTACCTCTGCTGGAGTTGGCACACACCAGTGTGTATGGCACTCCTTGTTACCTCTGCTGGAGTTGGCACACACCAGTGTGTATGGCACTCCTTGGCACCTTTTTTTTACCTTTGATACACTTGGCACATACTAGCGTACATGACATTTCTTTGGCACACTAAATAATTACCTTTGCTGTACATGACACTCAGCTTACTTCAATTATTTTGTCAGTCTTGAAAGTTTTGGGTTTCCACTGTATTTGTTTACATTGGCACCTTTGACACCTTTGATGCATGTTTCTATGGCACCTTTTGACATACGGTATTTATCTTTGACACCATTGGCAATCTCTCTGTATACCACAGCTTGGCGCTTATGTTATGCCTTTGTTGCATTTGGCTAATATGGGTTACTGTGGATCACTGTGGGTTACTGTGAGTTAATGCAGGTAACTATGGTTAACTGTGGGTTACTGTGGGCCACTGAGTTACTATGAATAACTATGGACAACTGTGGCTTACTGTGGACAACTGTGGACTACTGTGGGTCACTGTGGGTTACTATGGGCAACTGTGGGTTACTATGAATTACTGTGGGTTACTGTGGGTCACTATGGGTTACTGTGGGCAACTGGTGGTTACTGTGGATCACTATGGGCAACTGTGGATTATTGTGGGTCACTATGGGTTACTGTGAGCAACTGTGGGTCACTTTGCGAAATTGGCCTCGGGTGCAGTTCAGATGACCTGACACACATACAAACACACACACACACACAAAACACGCACACAAGCACGCACGCACGCACTCACGCACACGCACACACTTGACTGAGGTAATTAATGGCGCTGTCAATAATAATGATAATAGTGTAGGTCAAGCACGGTGTTGTTGGCAATATTGGAAGTGCAAATATTACAGCCAGCAGAGTTATAGGCGTTTGTATGTAGTGTTTCAGAATACCTATATTATTGTTCAAGTGACAGTGGTGTGTACTCACCTAGTTGTGGTTGCAGGGGTCGAGTCACAGCTCCTGGCCCCGCCTCTTCACTGATCGCTACTAGGTCACTCCATGAGCTTTATCATACCTCTCCTTAAAGCTATGTATGGATCCTGCTTCCACTAACCCCCTTTCCCGACTATTCTACTTCCTGAGCATCTGTTCATTGTGTCCCTTATATATATATATATATATATATATATATATATATATATATATATATATATATATATATATATATATATATATATTATTCACACAAACACACACACGCCCCGATGGCATGGTGGCTAGCGCTCTTGCTTCACGCACGGAGGGCCGGTTCAATTCCCGGCGGGGCCGAAACATTTCGAAGTATTTCGTTACACACACACACACACACACACACACACACACACACACATACATACAACAGGCCTAGTGTCTAATCGACATGTGCCTAGGACAAAATGGTAACTAACTAACTGTAGTTATCATATCCCTCTCTTCCTCTCATTTAACGAGGGCTTGTACAGTATCATTTTTCTTCTTTTGTCTCATATTTCTCAATTCTGGAATCCATTTTGTTGCATGTCTTTGAATATTTTTTTTCTATTTTTTTATCAAAATCATTTTAAGACTCAGAAACTATACCACAGCTGCGTATTCAAATTTTGGTCTAAAATATGCTATAAAAATAGCACTTCGCCATCCATATACATTATTTGAAAGATATTTCAAATCCATTTAGTGTAATATATATATATATATATATATATATATATATATATATATATATATATATATATATAGTCGTGTCGAATAGGTAAAATTGGTCAGTTAGCAAGAACTCGTTTAAAATTAAGTCCTTTCTAAAATTTTCTCTTATACGTTTAAAGATATATTTTTTTAATTTATGTTAATGTAAAAATTAATAATTTTGTAACAAAAGAACCTTAAAAAACTTGCCTAACCTTATAACAAGCCCAATTTAATTTAGCCTAATCCAACTAAATATATTTTAGATAAGTTTACAATAATTTAATAATAAACAAACACCGAATTTTTTTTTTCGTTAGGTTCAGAATGATTTTTACTTAATTATTGTATACACAAATTTTCTCTTGCCTTATTCGGCAAGAAGAGCGTTGCTATTTAAGCCAAAGGGAAAAATGTTAAGGTTTTTACCCGAAGCTATTGAAGTATTTTTTTCTGTCTACCTCCTGTGTTTATAAATATTTTTTAATACTGTTTTAAAAGTTGGGAATGAGAACAGCATATATGACGTCATACAACCTACATTCTATTTCAACATATATCCATATTCCATACGATGGGTCGTGTGCCTAAGATACTGTAGGCGTTTCCTCTCTGGATCACAACCCTGAGTTTCTGGACAACAGTCTTCTGGGTCTTCCTGAAACTGGCAGCACTACCGCCCCTCAGCTCCAGCGTATTATAGGTAAGTGACGGCCATTGTAAACACAAGTATAGTCCAGTGCTATCAGCTTGCTCTCTTTTCAGGGTAGGATGAACATTCCGTCTGTAAGCTACTGGTTATTAGCAGGTCTGGTTAGCTGGGATTTCCGTTCTGACAAGCATTTGGCTGTGGTGACTTTCGCTTGATGTCTTTGACCTCTTCGTGTCTTGTATTCTTTCCTTATAATCTATCACAGACGAGACCATGGAGACCAAATTGATCTGGTGACAAGCTGCGGCAGATAGACTTGTGCTCGGTGATAACGGGGGATGGGGGGAGGTGAGACGATGAACTATATCAGCGCGAATTGCCTGAAGGTTGAGACGAGTATTTAAAGAGGAATTAGGGATATAGAAAAGGAAATCCCCAGCCTGTTGTGACCTCAAAGCCAGGAGGCGAGCGTTATCCTTACGTGAGGCATTGTGAAACATCATTAGGGCGATTTTTCTGCACAATGTGCCTCTCCCAGTGGGAGGAACTGACCTTGAGGAGTCCGCAAGGATATTCCACCTCCTGCTGCTACGGTAAACTTTGAGCCGTGAAGTTCTACATCACCTTTCAAGCGTTCTAAGACTGTCTTCCTCACTAGTTGACTGGATGCAATACATGAAGATAGAAATGCGGGTAATGTTATCTGTGTTGCCTTGCTAACTCCTCTCTCACCCAGTCTAACTTTAAGTGCCGCTTACTTTACTTTAAGTGACATTTAATGCTTTCCTGATTTTCTGATTTCGGCTTGTTTACCCAATTTCCGGGTGTTGAAGGAGGGTACACACCTTGAGAAATACATCGCCGCGTCACCGTCTGGAAAAGACCCGAGCCGGGACAGTACCGGGGAACCTACTACTACCCATGCGAAATACGTTAGTCTGAGCTCTGTAAGACACTTTGTCATTAGATACATGGCATCGTAGGCTTCCAGATCAGCTATCCTCTCCATCATTCTTTTCACGTCATTAAATTAGTCGTCGAGGACTGTGTTTACAGGCTGAGGACCCAGCGGTGCTCTCAGTAGGATGCTGCCACTTACTGCTGCTAGATGAGCCGTCTGCTAAGATGGTCGCGATTATTTTACTAGATGAAACATCACACACTATGAGAATGAGGATAACACTATAAAGAGGAGGATCACACTACAAGAATGAGGATCACACTAAGAATGATCTTACACATCAAGAATGAGGATCACACTACAAGAATGAGGATCAAACTAAGAATGATCTTACACATCAAGAATGAGGATCAAACTAAGAATGATCTTACACATCAAGAATGAGGATCACACTACAAGAATGATCTTACACATCAAGAATGAGGATCATACTATTTATCTAAGTTTATAGCTTGCAAATGCAGCTATGAATTAAGAAAAAATTGTTTTGTAATATTTAAAAACTATATTTTAGAAATAATGTTTAGAGGAATAACTTTTGTTTAAATTCTTTTAGGTTTATTCATTTAAAAGCAAATTGGATTTTTCTGCTCTAATGTTGAGTTTCACTGTCCGCTGCGTGCGTGTGCGTGTGTGTGTGTGTGTGTGCGTGCGTGTGTGTGTGTGCGTGTGTGTGTGTGTACTCACCTAATTGTGGTTGCAGGGGTCGAGTCTCAGCTCCTGGCCCCGCCTCTTCGCTGTCTGCTACTGGGTCTCTGCTCTCCCTGCTCCATGAGCTTTATCATACCTTGTCTTAAAACTATGTATGGTTCCTGCCTCCACTATATCTTTCTCTAGTCCATTCCACTTCCTGACTACTCTGTGGCTGAAGAAGTGTTTCCTGACATCCCTTTGACTCATCTGAGTCTTCAGCTTCCAGTTGTGTCCCCTTGTATCTGTGTTCCCTCTCTGAAACAACCTGTCACTATCTACCTTGTCAATTCCCCGCAGTATTTTGTATGTCGTTATCATGTCTCCTCTGACCCTTCTTTCCTCCAGTGTTGTTAGTCCTATTTCCCTCAACCTTTCTTCATAAGACAGACCCCTGAGTTGTGGAACTAACCTTGTCCAAACCTTTGCACTTTCTCTAGTTTCCTTACGTGCTTGACCAGGTGTGGGTTCCAGACTGGTGCTGCATATTCTAGTATGGGCCTGGCGTACACGGTATACAGTGTCTTGAACGATTCCTTGTTAAGGTAACGGAACGCTAATCTAAGGTTTGCCAGACGCCCATATGCTGCCGCAGTTATCTGGTTGATGTGTGCCTCCGGAGACGTCTGGCGTTATACTCCTCAAGGTCTTTCTCCTTTGCCGAGGTTTGTAGCCTTTGTCCCCCTAGCTTGTACTCTGTCAGCGTCTTCTTTGCCCTTCTCGATCCTCATGACTTTGCATTTGGAGGATTGAATTCGAAGCCAACTGCTAGACCAGATGTCGAGCTTGTCCAGGTCTGTTTGCAGCCCTGCCTGGTCCTCTTCCGATGTGATTCTCCTCATTATTTTCACATCATCCGCGAATAGAACACTTCTGGTCTATCCCTCCGTCATGTCATTTACATAAACCCGGAATAACACTGGTCCTAGGACGCCCCCGCGGGACACCCTCGTCACAGGCGCCC
>WNWK01004891.1:0-130610 GCA_009830355.1 Cherax destructor
TTTTGTAATTTTCAGCAGTTTTGCTAATGATGCACATAATGCCTCTCTCTGTACTTAACTCCCAGTTATCATCTCACATTAACATGGAGACGCAAGCTATATACTTAATGAGTGTTACAAGTTTTTAACGGATTTTAACTTAATAAGCAACCCAAACTGGCGTTAGTTTAGGCGTTAATAACATTCTTCTATGACCAAACGTTGTTAAGAACGGCTGTTAGCACTGTGTGTTCATTTTACTGTTAACGGTGACTTATAGCTTTCATTTTGGCGTTAAAAAATCACGTTATGACTTAACATGGCGTTCATTTTGCTTTCAACAACCTCTTTAACAATAATAATAATAATAATAACAACAACAACAATAATAATAATAATAATAATAATAATAATAATAATAATAATAATAATAATAATAATAATAATATTATCAGGAAACACACACACACACACACAAACACACACAGTTTCTCCTCTCCCTCCCTCCACTCCCACACAAACACTCGGCCAATTACACCACAAAACAACCACACAGAAATACATAGTTTTTCACTCTGTGGCATCTTAAAAATAAAAAAAATGGGGTGCCAGAGAGCAGGACGGAAAACTAGGGGACTGGAGGATGAGTCTGCAAAGGAAGATTGGGCAGCAGAGCTCATGAAAGGGAACATGAGTGGGGAAGGAAGCTAGAGGATAGCTGCAGAAAGCAAGATAATGGAGGAGAGGATAGCTGCAGAAAGCAGGAAGTGGGAGAAGCAAGTCACAACAGCAGAGGCTAAGATACAGAGATTAGAAGAGGAACTGAAAATTTTGAAACAGCCTAAAGAACTAAAAAGCAATGTGGACATGGTATCAGAAACTGCTACCTCAGTCACAAAGAAGAGGACTGTAGAGAACGGAGTGAAACTGTATGCAGAGGCCCTATCAGACCATCGTGGAGCCCGAGAAAAAGAGAGGATCACATCAGGAACAATCGAGGGGAGTGTAGTAAAAGGGAGAGCTAAGCTATACGTAGAAGCCCTAACAGACCACAGCAGTGCACAGGGAAAGTTAAGAAGGGAAAGCAACAGGCCACTGGCCCAAGGGATAACAGACAGTGAAGAGATTGAAGAAAGGAAAGCTGCAATGGAGGCAACTAAATCGAATCAGGGGTTACATAGGGATAGACAGTGGGAGAATGAAAGAGGGAGATCAGTCTTTGTTTATGGGCTCCAGGAAGCTGAAGGGGAAACTTATGAAGCAAGAAGACAAGGGGAGAAAAATGCGATTGAAAACATCATGAAAGCAATAGGAGAAGATGACATGACTCAGCTGGCAAATTTTCTGAGAATAGGGGGGTTTGCAAGAGGAAGAATCCGGCCAGTCAAAATGATTTTCAAAGCGGAATTGACTCGAAACAGGATCCTACAGGAGAAAGCAAGACTAAGGGATATGTCAGAGTACCGGAGGGTGTATTTCGACCATGACAGAACATGAGAAGAAAGACAGAAACTGAAAGAGAGGGTACAGAGACAAAAAGAGGAAAGAGAGATGAACAGGAGAACCCAGACTCAGGAGGAAGCTCTAATACAACCACCTTCAGATGTCCCCCAACCTGGACAACCCAAATGCAACCAAACAATCTAACCCAAAACACACATGCCATACCCAATGATTCCATCCACCTCATTACAAACTCCACCTTCACACCAACCACCTATAGTTCCCAATCACGTCTCCCACTTTCCCAACCCCTACGTACCCCCCAGACTACGGTTTTAGAAAAGAAGTTGAAGGTTTGGTATACAAATGCAGATGGTATAACAAATAAATGTGAGGAGTGGCATGAAAGAATAAAGGAGACATCCCCAGACATAATAGCACTCACAGAAACGAAACTCACCAGGATGATAACAGATGCAATCTTTCCACCCGGATATCAAATCCTCAGGAAAGATAGAGGGAGCAGAGGGGAAGGAGTTGCACTGCTCATTAAGAACAGGTGGGGATTTGAGGAAGTGGAAGGAATGGATGGAATGGGCTGAAAGGGACTACATAGTAGGAACAATTCAGTCTGAGGGCCATAAGATGGTAATTGCTGTAATGTACAAACCACCACAGAACTGCAGGAGGCCAAGAGAAGAATACGACGAGATCAACAGAGCAATGGTAGACACACTAGCCGAGGTGGCCAGAAGAACCCACATGGGGAGAGCAAAGTTACTAGTTATAGGTGATTTCAATCACAAGGAGATTGATTGGGAAAACCTGGAGTCCCACGGGGGTCCTGAATCATGGAGAGCCAAGATGATGGATGTGGTACTGGAAAACCTCATGCATCAACATGTTGGAGACACTACCAGAGAGAGAGGTGGGGATGATCCAGCAAGACTGGACCTAGTATTCACCTTGAGTAGTTCGGACATCAAGGATATCATGTATGAAAGGCCCCTTGGAGCTAGTGATCATTTGGTTCTGTGTTTTGATTATATAGTTGAGCTACAAGTGGAGAGGGGAGCAGGAATAGGAAGGGAGAAACGAAACTACAAAAGGGGGGACTACACGGCATGATGAACGTCCTACAAGACTTTCAGTGGGAGAGAGAATTGGCAGGAAAACCAGTAAAATAAATGATGGAATATGTGACAACCAAATGCAAAGAGGCAGAGGAGAGGTTTGTCCCCAAAGGAAACAGAAGTAATGGGAAGACCAGAACGAGTCCTTGGTTCACCCAGAGGTGTAGGGAGGCAAAAACTAAGTGTAATAGAGAATGGAAAAAGTACAGAAGACAAAGGACCCAGGAAAATAAAGAGATTAGCCGAAGAGTTAGAAACGAATATGCACATGTAAGAAGGGAGGCTCAGCGACAATATGAAAATGATATAGTATCAAAAGTCAAGTCTGACCCGAAGCTGTTGTACAGCCACATCAGGAGGAAAACAACAGTCAAGGACCAGGTAATCAGGCTGAGGAAGGAAGTATTTACAGAGAAGACATAAAGGACTCCAGGAATTCAGAATAGAGAGGTATACCAACAAGTGCTGGATGAAATACACACAACCGAGGAGGAGGGGAAGAAGCTGCTATGTGAACTCGATACCTCAAAAGCGGTGGGACCTGACAACATTTCTCCGTGGGTCCTTAGAGAGGGAGCAGAGATGTTGTGTGTGTCACTAACAAAAATCTTCAACACATCCATTGAAACTGGGCAACTACCTGAGGCGTGGAAGATGGCAAATGTAGTCCCAATTTTTAAGAAAGGAGACAGACACGAGGCATTAAACTACAGACCTGTGTCACTGACGTGTATAGTATGCAAAGTCATGAAGATCATCAGGAGGAGAGTGGTGGAGCACCTAGAAAGACACAAGCTTATAAACGACAACCAGCACGGTTTCAGGGAAGGAAAATCCTGTGTCACAAACCTACTGGAGTTTTATGACAAGGTAACAGAAGTAAGACACGAGAGAGAGGAGTGGATAGACTGCATTTTCTTGGACTGCAAGAAGGCGTTCGACACAGTTCCTCACAAGAGGTTAATGCAAAAGCTAGAGGATCAGGCACACGTAACAGGAAAGGCACTGCAATGGATCAGACAATATCTGACAGGGAGGCAACAACGAGTCATGGTACGTGACGAGGTGTCAGAGTGGGCACCTGTGACGAATGGGGTTCCACAAGGGTCAGTCCTAGGATCTGTACTGTTTTTGGTATATGTGAATGACATAACGGAAGGGATAGACTCAGAAGTGTCCCTGTTCGCAGTTGATGTGAAATTAATAAGGAGAATTAAATCAGATGAGGAGCAGACAGGACATCAAAGAGACTTGGACATGCTGGACACCTGGTCCAGCAACTGGCTTCTCGAATTTAATCCAGCCAAATGCAAAGTCGTGAAGATCGGGGAAGGGCAAAGAAGACTGCAGACAGAGTATAGGCTAGGTGGACAAAGACTGCAAACCTCGCTAAAGGAGAAAGACCTTGGGGTGAGTATAACACCAAGCACATCTCCGGAAGCACACATCAACCAGATAACTGCGGCAGCATATGGGCGACTGGCAAACCTAAGATTAACGTTCCGATACCTTAATAAGGAATCGTTTAAGACACTGTACACCGTGTACGTCAGGCCCATACTAGAGTATGAAGCACCAGTTTGGAACCCATACCTGGTCAAGCACGTCAAGAAATTAAAGAAAGTGCAAAGGTTTGCGACAAGGTTAGTTCCAGAGCTAAGGGGAATGTCCCATGACGAAAGGTTAATTAAGGGAAATCGGCCTGACAACACTGGAGGACAGGAGGGTTAGAGGAGACATGATAACGACATACAAAATACTGCAGGGAATTGATAAGGTAGATAGTGACAGGATGTTCCAGAGAGGGGACAGAGAAACAAGGGGGCACAATTGGAAGTTGAAGACTCAGATGAGTTAAAGGGATGTTAGGAAGTATTTCTTCAGCCATAGAGTAGTCAGGAAGTGGAATAGTCTAGCAAGTGATGTAGTGGAGGCAGGAACCATACATAGCTTTAAGACGAGGTATGATAAAGCTCATGGAGCAGGGAGAGAAGGGACCCAGTAGTGGACAGTGAAAAGGTGGGGCCAGGAGCTGAGTCTCGACCCCTGCGACCACAAATAGGTGAGTACAATTAGGTGAGTACATTCTCACACACACTCTCTCCTCCTCACTCTCCCTCCCGAGATCCCCCTCTCTCTCGCTCTCTTCCTACTCCTTTTTTTTTCTCTCCCCTCCTCTCCCTCCCTCTATTTCTCCCTCTCCCTCTCCCCCTCTCTATCCCTCTTCCCTTCCCTCTTCCCCCCAGTGACAATCCCTTCCGCTCTCTCTCCCCTTATTCCTTCTTCTTTTCCCCTCCACATCTCTGTCCCCCTTCGCTACTGTCTCCCCCTCAAACCTACAGTCTAACCACCCTTTGCCACACTTACTCCCCACACTATCTCACACTCCTCTCTCTCTCCCCTCTCTCTCTCTCTCTCTCTCTCTCTCTCTCTCTCTCTCTCTCTCCCTCTCTCCCTCTCTCTCTCTCTCTCTCTCTCTCTCTCACTCTCTCTCTCTATCTTCCTCTTCTTCTCCTCTTCCTCTTCCTCCTCATCTTCCTACTTCTCCTCCTCCTCCCCCTTTTCTCTCTCCCCTTGTCTTTCCCTCACTTCCTTTCCCCCTCTCCCTGTACCCCCTAACCTTCCTCCATCTCTCTTCCCTTTGCCATTGTCTCCCCCTCCCACTCGCTATCCCTTTCCCCCCTCCCTACAACAAACACCTCCACACACACACACACACACACACACACACATACACACACACACACACACACAGCCCCGGTGGCCTGGTGGCTAAAGCTCTCGTTTCATGCACGGAGGGCCCGGGTTCAATTCCCGGCGGGGCGGAAACATTTTGAAGTTTTTCCTTAAACACACACACACACACACACCCGCATATACAACAGGCCTAGTGTCTAATCGACATGTGTCTAGGACAAAATGGTAACTAACACACACACACACACACTCAGTCACGAACACACATCACAAACGACCACATGAAAACACAAGTTTTTCTTTCTGTGGCTACAAAAAAAAGAAAATGGGTTGCCAAAGAGCAGGACGGAGAACCAGGGAGGGAAGATTGGGTGGCAGAGCTCACGTAAAGGGAGGAAGAGTGGGGAAGGAAGCAAGAAGTGCTTAGCAAGAAAATGAAGGGGTTGATAGCTGCAGAGAGCAGGAAATGGGAGCTACAAGCCATAGCAGCAGAAGCTAAGATACACAGCTTAGAAGAGGAACTAAAAAATCTGAAACAGTCTAAGGAACCAAAGAGCAGTACAGGCATAACATCAGGAACTGCTACATCAGTCACAGAGGAGGGGACTGCAGGAAAGAAAAGATCTATACTGTATTCAGAGGCCCTACCCGACCACCGTGCAGTCTGGGAAAAGACAAGGAGCACATCAGGAACAAATGAGGGGACTAAAGAAAATGAAGAAGCTAAGCTATATACAGAGGCCCTAACAGACCACTGCAGTGCCCAGAAAAAGCTGAGAAGGAAAAAGGACAGACCACTGAACACAGGAACATCAGCTAGAGAAGAGATTGAAGGAACTCTTCAATGGAGGCAACTGAATCGCCTTAGGGGATACAAAGGGAAATGGAGTGGGAGGACACAAGGGAGAGGTCAGTTTTTGACTACGGGCTCGAGGAAGTTGAAGGGGAAACTTATGAAGCAAGAAGACAGGAGAAAAGAGATTGAAAGTATCATGAAAGCAATAGGAGAGAACAACATGACCCAGTTGACAAATTATCTGAGAATTGGGTGGTTTGCAAGAGGAAAAAAATGGCCAATCAAAGGGATTTTCAAGGCAGAATCAGCTCGAAACAGGTTCCTGCAGGAGAATGCACAACTGAGGGACATACTGAAGTACCAGAAGGTGTACCTTGACCGAGACAGAACACAAGAAGAAAGGCAGAAACTGAAAGAGAGGGTACAAAGGCACAAAGAGGAACGAGATGCAAAGATGGAGATGAGCAGAACCCAGACTCAGGTGGAAGAGCAAATACAACCTCCCTCAGAACCACCCACAGAAGGACCTCAACCATGACAACTCCAATGCAACAATCTAAACCAAAACCCACAAAATGTACCCTCTGCCCCCACCCCCTCATCACAAACTTCACTCCCACAGCAGCCCCACATAGTTCCCCGCCAGGTCTCCTGCTCCCCCAACCCCAACGTTCACCCCAGACCACAGTTTTAGAAACGAAGTCGAAGGTTTGGTATATAAATGCGGATGGAATAACAAATAAATGAGAGGAGTGGCATGAAAGAATCAAGGAGACATCATTGCAGTCACACAAACGAAACTCACCGGGATGATAACACACACAATCTATCCACTCGGATATCAGATCCTGAGGAAAGATAGAGAGAGCAGAGGGGGAGGAGGAGTTGCACTACTCATTAAAAACCGATGGGGATTTGAGGAAATGGAAGGAATGGACGAAATTGGCGAAAGGGATTACACAGTAGGTACAATTCAGTCTGGAGGACATTAGGTAGTCATTGCAGTGATGTATAACCCACCACAGAACTGCAGGAGGCCAAGAGAAGAATATGAAGAGAGCAACAGAGCAATGGTGGACACACTAGCTGAGGTGGCCAGAAGAGCTCACATATGTAGAACAAAGTTACTAGTTATGGGCGATTTCAATCACAAAGAGATTGATTGGGAAAACCTGGAGCCACATGGGGGTCCCGGAACATGGAGAGAAAATATGATGGATGTGGTACTGGAAAACCTCATGTATCAATATGATAGGGACACTACCAAGAGAGAGAGAGAGAGAGAGAGAGAGAGAGAGAGAGAGTGGGGAGGATGATCCAACAAAACTGGACCTTGTGTTCACCCTGAGTAGCTCGGACATTGAGGATATCACATATGAAAGGTCTCTTGAAGCTAGTAATCACTTTTTTCATGGGCCCTGATGAACTTTTTTTCGGGCCCTGATGAACTTTTTTCAAGGGTTCTTAAAGAGTGCAAAATGGAACTTTGTGAACCATTGACTAATATTTTTAATATATCTCTTCAAACAGGTGTAGTGTCTGATATGTGGAAGATGGCCAGTTTAATTCCTATTTTTAAAGCAGGGGACAAGTCGTTACCGTCAAATTACCGCCCAATAAGCCTAACCTCAATTGTAGGTACATTACTAGAGTCAATTATAGCTGATATCATAAGAAGCCATCTTGATAAGCATAATTTGATTAATGATACTCAGCATGGATTCACGAGGGGCCGTTCCTGTCTAACTAATTTATTTACCTTTTTCAGTAAAGCTTTTGAGGCTGTTGATCACGATAGATAAAGAATTCGATATTGTTTATTTAGATTTTAGTAAGACTTTTGATAGAGTACCGCACCAGAGACTGTTAAAGAAAGTGGCAGCTCATGGCATTGGGGAAAAAGTGTTGTCATGGATCGAGTCATGGCTCACGAACAGGAAGCAGAGAGTGTGCGTAAATGGGGTTAAATCCGAATGGGGATCTGTAACAAGTGGCGTTCCACAGGGATCAGTCTCAGACCTGTTGTTGTTTATAATATATATCAATGACCTTGGCGAGGGAATTACTAGTGATATGAGCAAATTCGCCGACGACACGAAGATAGATAGGATAATTTATTCAAACGTAGATGTCATGGAACTTCAGGAGGATTTAGACAAACTTAATTCGTGGTCAGAAAAGTGGCAGATGCAGTTCATTGTAGATAAATGCAAGGGTCTGAAGATAGGGAGTGTCCATAACCCTAGCACTTATAAGTTAAATAATGTAGAACTTAGTAATACAGATTGTGAAAAGGACTTGGGGGTTATGGTAAGCAGCAACCTTAAACCAAGAGATCAATGCATGAGCGTACGTAATAAGGCAAATAGATTACTGGGATTTATATCAAGAAGTGTAAGCAACAGAAGTCCAACAGTTATACTACAGCTTTATACATCATTAGTAAGGCCTCACCTAGATTACGCGGCTCAGTTCTGGTCTCCATTTTACTGAATGGATATAAATTCGTTAGAAAACATTCAGTGTAGAAATACAAAGTTAATTCATAGCATTAGAAATCTTCCGTATGAAGAAAGATTGAAGACCCTTAAATTACATTCACTTGTAAGACGAAGAATGAGGGGAGACATGATCGAGGTATATAAGTGGAAGATTGGGTATTAATAAGGGGGATATAAATAAGGTCTTGAGGATATCTCTCCAAGAGAGAACCCGCAGTAATGGATTCAAATTACACAAGTTTTAGATTGAGAAAGAATATAGGAAAGTATTGGTTTAGAAATAGGGTAGTTGATGAGTGGAACAGTCTGCCTAGTAGGGTTATTGAGGCTAAAACCTTGGGTAGTTTCAAATTTAGATTGGATAAAGGCAGAGGGGTTGGATTTGAGTGACACATGCATATGGCTAAATAGAATTATCAGAGCTTATTGTATGGAACGGAACAAGATTATAAACGACAACCAGCACGGATTCAGGGAAGGCAAATCCTGTGTCACAACCCTACTGGAGTTTTATGACAAGGTAACGGAAGTAAGACACGAGAGAGAGGGGTGGGTAAATTGTATTTTCTTGGACTGCAAGAAGGCCTTCGACACAGTTCCTCACAAGAAATTAGCGCAAAAGCTAGAAGATCAGGCACTTATAACAGGAAGGGCACTGCAATGGATCAAGGAATACCTGTCAGGAAGACAACAGCTAGTCATGGTACGTGGCAAGGTGTCAGAGTGGGCGCCTGTAACTAGCGGGGTGCCACAGGGATCAGTCCTAGGACTGGTGCTGTTTCTGGTATTTGTGAACGACATGACGGATGGTGCAGATGATGTGAAGTTGATGAGAAGAATTCAATCGGACGAGGACCAGGCAGAACAACAAAGGGATCTGGACAGGCTCCAGGCCTGGTCCAGCAACTGGCTTCTGGAATTCAACCCCTCCAAGTGCAAAATCATGAAGATTGGGGAAGGACAAAGAAGACCAAATACGGAGTACAATCTAGGGGGGGGCCAGAGCTTACAAACCTCACTCAAGGAAAAAGATCTTGGGGTGAGTATAACACCGGGCACATCTCTTGAGGCGCACATCAACCAAATAACTGATGCAGCATACGGACGCCTGGCAAACCTAAGAACAGCATTCCGACATCTTAATAAGGAGTCATTCAGGACCCTGTACACTGTGTACGTTAGGCCCATACTGGAGTATGCAGCGCCAGTTTGAAACCCTCACCTAGCCATGCACGTAAGGAAACTAGAGAAAGTGCAAAGGTTTGTAACAAGACTAGTTCCGCAGCTAAGGGGTACGTCCTACGAGGAGATGTTACGGGAAATCGACCTGACGACACTGGAAGACAGAATAGATAGAGGGGATATGATAACGACATATAAAATACTGGGAGGAATAGACAAGGTGGACAGAGACAGAATGTTCCAGAGGTGGGACACAGCAACAAGGGGTCACATTGGAAGTTGAAGAATCAGATGAACCACAGGGATGTTAGGAAGTATTTCTTCAGTCACAGAGTTGTAAGGAAGTGGAACAGTCTGGGAAGTGATGTAGTGGAGGCAGGATCTGTACATAACTTTAAGGAGAGGTATGATAAAGCTCAAGGAGCGGGTAGAGTGACCGAGTAGCGGCCAGTGAAGAGGCGGGGTCAGGAGCTGTGACTCGACCCATGCATCTAGGTGAGTACACAAACACACACACACACACAGCGGAGCGGGGTCCCACAGGGTCAGTCCTAGGACCAGTGCTATTTTTGGTATATGTGAATGACATGATGGAAGGGATAGACTCAGAAGTGTCCATGTTCACAAATGATGTGAAGTTAATGAGGAGAATTAAATCAGATGAGGATCAGGCAGGACTTCAAAGAGACCTGGACAGGCTGGACACGTTGTCCAGCAACTGACTTCTCGAGTTTAACACCGCTAAATTCAAAGTCATGAAGTTCGGAGAAGGGCAAAGAACACCGCAGACAGAGTATAGGCTAGGTGGCCAAAGACTGCAAACCTCACTCAAGGAGAAAGATCTTGGGGTGAGTATAACACCGAGCACGTCTCCGGAAACACACATCAGCCAGATAACTGCTGCAGCATATGGGTGCCTGGGAAACCTGAGAATAGCGTTCCGATACCTTAGTAAGGAATCGTTGAAGACACTGTACACCGTGTACGTCAGGCCTATATTGGAGTATGCAGCACCAGTTTCAAACCCACGCATGGTCAAGCACGTCAAGAAATTAGAGAAAGTGCAAAGGTTTGCAACAAGGTTAGTTCCGGAGCTAAGAGTAATGTCCTATGATGAAAGGTTAAGGGAAATCGGCCTGACGACACTGGAGGACAGAAGGGTTAGGGAAGACATGATAACGACGTACAAAATACTGCGTGGAATAGATAAGGTGGACAGAGAGGGGACACAGAAACAAAGGGTCACAATTGGAAGTTGAAGACTCAGACGGGTCAAAGGGATGTTAGGAAGTATGTCTTCAGACATAGAGTTGTCAGGAAGTGGAATAGTCTAGCAAGTGATGTAGTGGAGGCAGGAACCATACATAGCTTTAAGACGAGGTATGATAAAGCTCATGGAGCAGGGAGAGAGAGGACCCAGTGAAGAGGCAGGGCCAGGAACTAAGTCTCGACCACTGGAACCACAATTAGGTGAGTACAATTAGGTAAGTACACACACACACACACACACACACACACACACACACACACACACACACACACACACACACACACACACACACATTCACTAATATACATAACCCACATTACACACAACACAGTGACATGAAACACACATTGATGACATGAAAGACATTCATATTTGCTAGAACTTCATTTCCACTGATAAATTCGCAATACGCGAAACATTACGCAAATTTTCGGCGAGTTGCTGGTTCCAACAGCTTGATGCCAACGTTATCACCTGCCTTGTTCCAGTCTATTGACGAGGGTTGAAATTGACGGGTATTTAATTAAGGCTAACAGTAGAGAGAGTTGCTGTGTTAGAGTGTTATTGATGTTTTTGTTATTGATGTTGTAGAGTTATTGATGTTTTGTTGTTCATATTGTTGAGTCGTGTTAACTCTGTTCATCGACGTGTTATTCTAGCGTCAACTTTGTTCTTCTAGCGTCAACGTTGTTCTCCTAGCGTCAACGTTGTTTTCCTTGCGTCAACGTTGTTCTCCTAGCGTCAACGTTGTTCTCCTAGCGTCAACGTTGTTCTCCTAGCGTCAACGTTGTTCTCCTAGCGTCAACATTGTTCTCCTAGCGTCAACATTGTTCTCCTAGCGTCAACATGGTTCTCCTAGCGTGAACATTGTTCTCCTAGCGTCAACATTGTTCTCCTAGCGTCAACATTGTTCTCCTAGCGTCAATGATGTTCTCCTAGCGTCAACGTTGTTCTCCTAGCGTCAACATTGTTCTCCTAGCGTCAATGCTTTTCTCTTAGCGTCAACGTTGTTCTCCTAGCGTCAATGCTGTTCTCCTAGCGTCAACGTTGTTCTCCTAGCGTCAACGTTGTTCTCCTAGCGTCAACATTGTTCTCCTAGCGTCAATGCTGTTCTCCTAGCGTCAACGTTGTTCTCCTAGCGTTAACATTGTTCTCCTAGCGTTAACATTGTTCTTCTAGCGTCAACATTGTTCTCCTAGCGTTAACATTGTTCTCCTAGCGTTAACATTGTTCTTCTAGCGTCAACATTGTTCTCCTAGCGTCAACATTGTTCTCCTAGCGTTAACATTGTTCTCCTAGCGTTAACATTGTTCTTCTAGCGTCAACATTGTTCTCCTAGCGTGAACATTGTTCTCCTAGCGTTAACATTGTTCTTCTAGCGTCAACATTGTTCTCCTAGCGTCAACATTGTTCTCCTAGCGTCAACATTGTTCTCCTAGCGTCAACATTGTTCTCCTAGCGTCAACATTGTTCTCCTAGCGTCAACATTGTTCTCCTTGCGTCAACATTGTTCTCCTAGCGTCAACATTGTTCTCCTAGCGTCAACATTGTTCTCCTAGCGTCAACATTGTTCTCCTAGCGTCAACATTGTTCTCCTAGCGTCAACGTTATTCTCCTAGCGTCAACGTTGTTCTCCTAGCGTCAACGTTGTTCTCCTAGCGTTAACATTGTTCTTCTAGCGTCAACATTGTTCTCCTAGCGTCAACGTTGTTCTCCTAGCGTCAACATTGTTCTCCTAGCGTCAACGTTGTTCTCCTAGCGTCAACATTGTTCTCCTAGCGTCAACGTTGTTCTCCTAGCGTCAACATTGTTCTCCTAGCGTCAACGTTGTTCTCCTAGCGTCAACATTGTTCTCCTAGCGTCAACGTTGTTCTCCTAGCGTCAACGTTGTTCTCCTAGCGTCAACGTTGTTCTCCTAGCGTCAACGTTGTTCTCCTAGCGTCAACATTGTTCTCCTAGCGTGAACTTTGTTCTCCTAGCGTCAACGTTGTTCTCCTAGCGTCAACGTTGTTCTCCTAGCGTCAACGTTGTTCTCCTAGCGTCAACATTGTTCTCCTAGCGTCAACTTTGTTCTCCTAGCGTCAACGTTGTTCTCCTAGCGTCAACGTTGTTCTCCTAGCGTCAACGTTGTTCTCCTAGCGTCAACATTGTTCTCCTAGGGTTAACATGGTTCTCCTAGCATCAACGTTCTTTAATACATAGGTCAGTCCACTTAGGTTAAGCTAAGATAGGTTAGAATACCTTAGGTTAGTCTAAAATTAATATTTTGGTTAAGTAAGGTATAAATATGCTAGGTTACATTAGGATTAGTTACGACATATTACCTAGGTGAGGTGAAGTTAGAGGAACTTAGATTACATTTAGTAATGTTAGGATTGTTTTGATTAGAATTATTTAGATGGTTGTAGCAGCAAGTTGAAGGTATTAGAAATGTATTCAATGATCAAGATTATTATCTTTGAAATATGTGTACTGCTCAAGATAACTTTCTTGGTAATATTTGTACTGATCAAGATTTTGGTAATATTTAGGCTTAGTAGGCCTGGACAAGCAGTGTTAAAAGTAGAAAATGTCTGGTGAACATAGGTTAAAAGTGCAGTAATAAAGTGTGTGTGTGTGTGTGTGTGTGTGTGTACTCACCTCTATGTACTCACCTATATGTAGTTCCAGGGGTCGATTCATTAGTCTCTTAGCTAGTAGCTCTTTCCCCTCCAAGAGCCTTATAATACCTCTTCTTAAAGCTATGTATAGACCTTGCTTCCTCTACTTCATTCTCCAATTATTCCACTTCCTGACACCTGTAAAGGTTAAAGTAATACTTTCTAACATCCTTACGGCTCATCTGAGTTTTCAATTTCCGGTTGTGGCCTCTTGTTGCTGTATCCCATGTTGAAATGCTATTCTCAGATTGCCAGCGACCATATGCTGCAGCGGTTATTTGATTGATGTGCTCATCAGGGAATGTGTTCGGTATAATGCTCACCCCAAGATCATTTTCCTTAAGTCAGGTTTGCAGCCTTTGATTCCCTAGTCTCTTCTCCAACGTCGGTCTTCTTTGTCCTTCCCCAAGCCTCATAACTTTGCACTTGCTGAGGATAAACTCCAGGAGCCATTGTCAGAGCAGGCTTGCAGCCTATGTAGATCCCTTTGTAATCTTACCTGATCCTCGTCCGCTTGTATTCTCCTCATTAGTTTCACATCATCGGCGAGCAGGGACACCTCTGAATCTATTCCATCCATCATATCACTTACATATACAAGAAACAGCACCGGAACTAGGACTGACCCTTGAGGAACCCCACTTGACGCATGGACCCACTCTGACACTTCTTCAGTTCTTTCTAGGTGCTCCACCACTCTTCTCCTGATAATCTTCTCCATGACTTTGTATACTATACACGTCAGTGACACTGGTCTGCATAATATGCTGTATAATATGCTAGGCTGCACCACTTTTTTAAAGGCTTTTAGAATTATCTCTCACTTTATTCCTGTTTAATTATATATCAACAATTATTATATCATTTAGTGATGCACAAGACATCTTTTAAAAACACCCTGTGCCAATGATTTCAAAGTTAGTCACTGTTTATATTATGGTAGACTGCTGCTTCACTTTTGAACCGCGGGTTCAAGCCCTACCCGTGGTATGGTTTGACTTACTAAATATTGTGTCAGTGCTTATCTCCTGGCACTCTAAGGTAGGGAGAGAGTGATGCTATGCGTCCAGCTGGGCGAGACACAAAAAACAAAGACACGGACCAGATTGCTGCCACATATAGATGAATATTTGTTGTTTGGCGTCCCAGCAGAGTTGAAATCTTTGTGGTGGCTTCTGATAATGTCGAACGATGTCTATATCACTTATTATATTATAGTCCTCTAATCATACATTCCAATTTTTGTTACTAAATCCCATCAATACGGTGTATTCGCGCGTGTTTCCTTATTACCGTGGTCATAAGCAGGACCACATGATGTTAACTGTATTCAAAGCTCACCTCTGTCAACACCAACTGCTGGAGAAATGACTTTTTAGTGAAGTCAAAAAATGGTTATAACTAACCATAATTTTAAAAGGGGTGGACCGGTAAGCCAGCGGAAGGCCTCGGTCAGATGACCAAAAGCTCCAACGGCGGGTCATCATGTGACTAAGACCCGCGTCAGGAAACACTTGTCCTGTTTCCTGACGAACCTTACCTAACCTATCCTATTATTTTATCTTTCTTTTCTAAATCACTCATTACTGACCTTATCGCTGCACTATGACCATCCCTGACCAGATATTTGCACTTTTTTCTGATTAAGGTCACAACCTTGACCAGTTGATAATAACTGTTGTTAGTTGGTAATAGCTGGTGAGTGCCTTCAGCTGCTCGCTAATTGTAATTTTTTTGACCTTATCACGTTTTTCAGACTCTGGAAATCTTGTTATACTTTTGTAGGCATATTCACTGCCTCTATTACACACAATAACTGCAACTAGTGTGTATGTGTACACATACACACTTAGGCGTGGTGTGTGAATACAAATTCCACTGCAACGAGATGAATACTGCAGTAGCACCTACTTCACCTCACTCCAGAACCTCATGTCTATGCACATGACTGCACTCTAACACTTACTTATGCAAGAGAGGAGATGCTCACTCTCTCAGTAACATCACCAGCATCCAGCTGCACCAACTTACTGCAAATAATAATAGTTTAAGAATAAAGACAATTCCGTGACTGGAACAGTACACAGATTACATCTGTTTTGAAGAAAATAAAGTTGATAATAGTCTCGATAATACTGGATAATACTTATATTCCACTGAACTAGTGGATGTTAATCAGCACCTGGGTACTGATAGGCCCTCTGTTATGATCTGAGTAATTTATCAAGAGCCCCTCTGTTATGATCTGAATAATGTATCAAGAGCCCCTCTGTTATGATCTGAGTAATGCATCAAGAGCCCTTCCCAAGATCAAAACAATTCAAGGATGAGTTTAACTGCCTCTTAATGATTTATTATAAAGTTGGATTTGTAGGCGATGAGATGTTATCCTGCCACTGATTTTCCAATCAGATCATTATCTGAGTCTAACCACCATCCATCAGATCATTATCTGAGGCTAACCACCATCCATCAGAGCATTATCTGAGGCTAACCACCATCCATCAGAGCATTATCTGAGGCTAACCACCGTTCATCATGATCATTATCTGAGGCTAACCACCATCCATCAGAGCATTATCTGAGGCTAACCACCGTCCATCAGAGCATTATCTGAGGCTATCCACCGTCCATCAGAGCATTATCTGAGGCTAACCACCGTCCATCAGAACATTATATGAGGTTAACCACCGTCCATCAGAACATTATCTGAGGCTAACCACCGTCCATCAGAACATTATCTGAGGCTAACCACCATCCATCAGAACATTATCTGAGGCTAACCACCGTCCATCAGATCATTATCTGAGGCTAACCACCGTCCATCAGAGCATTATCTGAGGCTAACCACCATCCATCAGAACATTATATGAGGCTAACCACCGTCCATCAGAACATTATCTGAGGCTAACCACCGTCCATCAGATCATTATCTGAGGTTAACCACCATCCATCAGAACATTATCTGAGGCTAACCACCGTCCATCAGAACATTATATGAGGCTAACCACCGTCCATCAGAACATTATCTGAGGCTAACCACCGTCCATCAGAACATTATCTGAGGCTAACCACCATCCATCAGAACATTATCTGAGTCTAACCACCGTCCATCAGAACATTATCTGAGGCTAACCACCGTCCATCAGATCATTATCTGAGGCTAACCACCGTCCATCAGATCATTATCTGAGGCTAACCACCGTCCATCAGATCATTATCTGAGGCTAACCACCATCCATCAGATCATTATCTGAGGCTAACCACCATCAATCAGGATGCCACTTAGGACAGTCGACAAAGACTCAGGTACAGGACAGACAGACACAGAGAGAGAGAGAGAGAAAGAGAGAGAGGTAGGGATAGGGAGAGATTGATAAATGGATATACAGACTGTCAAAACAATTAAAAAATAGAATTAGCTGAATGTTGGAATATTTTAGAGATAATATTGTTGGCATTTCGGCGACAATTCCAAAATAACTCTATGCAGTCCACCATAATAATGCTCGATTAGATACTCACTTATATGTAGTCTCAAAGCCGTATTTAACAATCTACATAAATGTTCAATCATGCAATTGTAAGATCAATTGCATGATAAACATTGCAGTTTAAGAGTCAGTCACTTAACTGTAAGATCATTCCTACAAACTCACCTATAATTTAAATCTCATTCACATTACAAGCAATAAATCGCAGTCATATAAGCAGCAGTCAGTCTTATGGCACTACACTGCTCGCTTAACAGGTGAAATAAACCAAAAAACAAAAGTATGATTAATAGGAGTGGGTGGCAAAAACAAACCCACAGAGATTAAGTAATAAATAATATATGCATGATGTTTATTTGGGAACACTGCTGATGCACTCTACGACGTTACGGTGTAAGGTGTTAGTGGCCCTATAAACCCATAACACTAAGGACAATTTCCGGCACTTTTAGCTTCCCTGATCTCTGAACACAACATCCCTCTCCACTATTCCTGTATTATTATGTTACTAGACTTCATCTCCCTTCATAGACTACTGAATCAAGGGTTCCATAGCTTCTTCTTATATATTCAACAACATCTCAGTGAAAACTTGCATTTAGATTATTTTTCCTTCAGTTTGAAAATTACAATTTTCTGAAATCGTCTCCCCATTGTACTTGTGACAGAAAAATCATTAAGTATTCACTATTACCTTTCCTGTATTTCAATCTTTGTCATTCTATCAATTATTTGTCTACCTCATTGTCATTTCCGTCAGGTAGAAGCGTGTCAACAGTGATCGATCCTTCCAGGGAACATTCCATATTATATTTTCTCTGTCAACATCAATGGAAAGGAAAGCAAATTTGAGACCTCGTTCGTTATTAACTCTCTTCGGTTCTTGAACATGAAGCTTTTGAAAGTTCAGCATTAGATTAGGCTAGGTTAGCTTAGGTTAGGCTAGGTTAGGTTAGCTTAGGTTAGGCTAGGTTAGGTTAGGTTAGGTTAGGTTAGGCTATGTTAGGTTAGGTTAGGCAAGGTTAGGTTAGGTTAGGCTAGGTTAGGTTAGGTTAGGCTAGGTTAGGTTAGGTTAGGCTAGGTTAGGTTTGGCTAGGTTAGGTTAGCTTCGCCTGGAAACAGAATAAATACCTCATGATCCTCGTATTATAAATTTATGAAACTTACAATGTTAAGCGTCTTTGGACCCTCACTCATATCCCAAGTCAACTTGCCCAGCTTCCATACCAACGTGTGTGTGTGTTCTTACCTATATGTACTCACCTATATGTGGTTGCAGGGGTCGATTCATAGCTCCTGGCCCCGCCTCTTCACTGGTCGATACTAATTCACTCTCTCCCTGCTTCATGAGCTTTATCATACCTCTTCTTAAAGCTATGTATGGAACTTGCTTCCACTACTTCACTCTCCAGATTATTCCACTTCCTGACAACTCTAAGGCTAAAGAAATACTTCCTAACATCCCTATGACTCATCTGGATTTTCAGCTACTAATTGTGGCCCCTTGTTCCTGTATCCCATCTCTGAAACATTCGAGCCCTGTCCACCTTGTCAATTCCTCTCAGTATTTTATACGTTGTTATCATGTCTTCCCTGTCCCTCCTATCCTTTAGTGTCATCAGGTTAAGTTCCCTTAACCTCTCCTCATAAGACATACCTCTCAGTTCCGGGACTAAACGTGTTGCAAATTTTTACACTTTCTCCAATTTCGTGACGTGTTTGACTAGGTGAGGGTTCCATACTGGTGCTGCATACTCCAGTATAGGCCTGATGTACACGGTGTACAATGTCGTAAATGACTTCTTACTCAGATGTCTAAACGCTAATCTCAGGTTTGCCAATCGCCAATATGCTGCAGCAGTTATGTGATTGATTTGTGCCTCAGTAGACATGTTCGTTATAATGTATACCCCAAGATCCTTTTCTTTAAGTGACGTTTGTAGCCTTTGATTCCCTAACCTGTATGTCGTCTGCGGTCTTCTGTGTCCTTCCCCAATCTTCATGACCTTACTTACTGAGGATAAACTCCAGGAGCCATTTATTTGACCAGACTTGTAGTCTGTTCAGATCCCCTTGTAATCTTAAATGATCCTCGTCCGCTTGTATTCTCCTCATCAGTTTTACATCATCAGCGAACAGTGACACTTCTGAATATATTCCTTCCATCATGTCATTCACATATATAAGAAACAGCACCGGACCTAGGACTGACCATTGTGGAACCCCACTCGACACATGCGCCCACTCTGACACTTCATCACGTACCAACACTCGTTGTTTCTTTCCTGTCTGGTATTCCCTGATCCATTACAGTACTTTCCCTAGTATTCCTGCCTGCTCCTCTAATTTTTGCACCAGTATCTTGTGTGGTACTGTGTCAAAAGCCTTCTTATAGTCCAAAAAGATGCAATCTACCCATCCCTTTCTCTCCTGTCTTACTTCTGTTACCTTACCGTAGAACTCAAGTAGATTTGTGACACAGGATTTCACATCTCTGAAGCCGTGCTGATTGTCATGTATGAGCCCAAACTTTTCAATGTGTTCCACCACTCTTCTCCTGATGATCTTTCCCATGACTTTACATACTATACAAGTCAGTGACACTGGTCTGTAGTTTAACGCTGCCTGTCTGTCTCCTTTCTTAAAAATTGGAACTACATTTGCTGTCTTCCACGCCTCAGGCAACTGTCCAGTTTCGATAGATTTACTGATGATTGTTGCTAGTGGCACACACAGTTCCTCTGCTCCCTCTCTCAGTATCCAAGGAGATATGTTATCTGGGCCCACCGCCTTTGAGGTATCTAGTTCACCTAGTAGTTTCTTCACCTTTACCTTGGTTATGTGTATTGTGTCCAGCACCTGCTGGTGCACCCTACCTCCACGGTTTGCTGGAAGCATTCCCGTCTATATTGTAAATACTTCTCTAAATCTTGTGTTTAGTTCATCACATACTTCCTGGTCACTCTTTGTGAGCTCCCCTCCTTCTTTCCTCAGCCTGATTACCTGGTCCTTGACTGTTGTTTTTCTCCTAATGTGACTGTATAACAACTTTAGTTCAGATTTGGCTTTTGATGCTATGTCGTTCTCTTATTGCTTCTCTCTCCTTATCCCAGCATATTAGTTTCTGGTTCTTCTGCTCAACTCCTTGTATTCTTGAGTCCTTTGCCTTCTATACCTTTTCCATGCTCTAGCACACTTGGCTTTGGCCTCTTTACACCTCCAGTTAAACCATGGGCTCACTCTGGTCTTACCATTTTTTCTGTTACCCTTTGGTATGAACTACTCCTCTGCCTCGCTGCACTTAGTGGTCACTAGTTCCATCATTTCATTTACTGTCTTTCCCTCTAGTTCTCTTTCCCACTACACTTCATGCAGGAAACTTCTCATTCCCATGTAGTCCCCTTTTTTATAGTTCGGCTTTTCTCGTTGTTCTCGCGCTGCTGCATTTTCCACTTGTAACTTTACAAGGTATTCAAAACTCAGGACATCATGATCACTAGCCCCAAGGGGCCTTTCATGTGTGATATCCCCTATGTCTGAACTATTCAAGGTGAATATGAGATCCAGCCTTGCTGCAACATCCTTTCCTCTCTCTCTGGTTGTATCCTTAATATGTTGGTGCATGAAGTTCTCCAATACAGTTTCCAACATCTTAGCCCTCCATGTTTCTGGTCCCCCATGTGGCTCTAGGTTTTCCTAGTCAATCTCTTTATGATTTAAATCCCCCATTATGAATAATTTTGTCCTACCCATATGAGCCTTGCTGGCCACTTCAGTTAGCGTATCCACCATTGCCTTATTGTACACATCATACTCTTATCTTGTCCTCCTGCTGTTCAGTGGTGGGTTATACATCACTGCTATCATCCCTTTGGACCCCAGTCTGAAGTGTTCCAACAATGAAGTCGTCTGTTTCCCTTCTGTCCATTCCTCCCATTTCCTCAAAACTCCACTTGTTTTTGATGAGCAGTGCTACTCCTCCCCCTCCTCTGTTCTCTCTGTCTTTCCTCAGGATCTGATATCCAGGTGGAAAGATTGCATCTGTTATCATCCCTGTAAGTTTTGTCTCTGTTAGTGCTATGTCATGTGATGCATCAATGATTCGTTCTTGTCACTCTTCACTCTTATTTGTTATTCCATCCGCATTGGTGTACCATACGTTTAGCTTCCTTTCCATTACTATATTTTGGGAGATGGAAGAGGAAGGTGCAGGCTGGGAGGGTGGGAGGCAGGGCAGAATATTATGGGATGCTGCTGTGATTGTGAAATTAGTGCTTAGTTTGATGTTCCCCCAGAGGCTGATCTTTCCTGTCTGTCGTTGCCTGTCCTGTCTCTCTTTCCATCCACTGGTTTCGTTTTGCTCTCACTTTCAGTTGTTCCCTTTCTTTTTGTGTTCTGTCTCGATTGAGGTACACTTGTTGATATTCCGAAGAGTCTTTTAACAGTGGCTTCTGTTGTAGTATAATGTTCCGTACCACTTCTGTCTTGAATGTCAATTTGATTGGTCGATTTTTTTCCCTCGAATACCCCCAAGTCTGTGAAAATTTTCTACCTGAGACATGTCCTTCTCTCCTGTTATTGCAATGATGGTCTTAATCTTTGTTTCCGCCCAATGCTTTCTTTCATAATAGGTCTTCCCTTCAGCCTCCTGAACCCCATGAATAATTATTGACCTCTCCCTCTCTTCTTCCCATTTATTTTCTCTCAATATCTCTGGATCTGATTTAACCAACTCCTTTGTTGTTTCCCTTATCATCTACTGGACACTCTGATGGCCTGATAGTACTTCTGCTAAAGACTTCTTAGCTCCATCCCCTCCTTCAGTCCCTATGCTGCTTACTGATGTTCCCATTTCAGTCACCTTGCTCCTTTCGGACCTCATCTTTATATCCTGCTTCAGCACATCCATTTCTTCCTCCAGTCTTTGTATATTTGCCTCAGCTACTACAGCTTGCAATTCCTACTTCTTGTTCTCTTCAGATATCTTCTCTAATATTTTATTGTAAAGCTCACTTAACTTTTTTTTCCATCCTTGATCCATTTTGTTCTTGTGTGTGTGTGGACTAATTTATTTATACTTAGCTAAGTAGTTGTAGTGGACGAGTCTCAGCTCCTGGCTCTGCCTTCTAACTTGCCGCTTAAAGGATTTACTCAATCTAGCCTCATGGGTCCTTTCATATCTATCCTTCAAACTATGCATAGAGCCTACATCCACTATTATTTCAAGGTCATTCTACTTCATGATCACTGATGGTGAAGAAATACTTCCTAAAATCCAGGACTCATTCGTGTCTTTAATAATTGTATGGGATTGTCACTTTTAGTCTCAATGTCACGTATCTTCCAAATACTGTGGAGCCGCTCCTGTTATCCCTCCCTGTTCCTCTAGTTTCTGGTAAAATATCTTGTGTAACAGTGTACAATGCCTTTGTTAGAAATTATGTAAGGGACTTTTCACGAGAACATAATCTCGAATTAACTTTCCACCCGCATTCGGGAGAGAACTCTAGACACAAATTGTAACTTATTGATGCTACTTGGAGACTTGTGGGACTTTAGGTAAACTGGGATCCCAATGTCCCTCCTTCATTGCTCACCATCTCAGCTCCCTAACTAACTGTATACTTATAAAGAGGTTAAGTAGGCTTGACCTACTATTTTTCACTTAAGTATATTACCTCAACTGCGAGAAGACAACTTACTTACAAAGTGTTACCTTGGTGCTATACCCTAAAGTGTTACCTTCGTGCTATACCCTAAAGTGTTACCTTGGTGCTATACCTTAAAGTGTTACCTTGGTGCTATACCCTAAAGTGTTACCTTGGTGCTATACCCTAAAGTGTTACCTTGGTGCTATACCCTAAAGTGTTACCTTGGTGCTATACCCAAAGTGTTACCTTGGTGCTATACCTTAAAGTGTTACCTTGGTGCTATACCCTAAAGTGTTACCTTCGTGCTATACCCTAAAGTGTTACCTTCGTGCTATACCCTAAAGTGTTACCTTGGTGCTATACCTAAAGTGTTACCTTGGTGCTATACCTTAAAGTGTTACCTTGGTGCTATACCCTAAAGTGTTACCTTGGTGCTATACCTTAAAGTGTTACCTTGGTGCTATACCCTAAAGCCTCCCACAAGAAAAGCAACCAGGAAATTGGCCAACATCTACCAGCGTTACCTGTTGTGTGGTCTATAATACACACTGGAAAGCCCACATTTATTATATAATTATTGGATGATGGATGCAGTAGAGTTAACATGGCGACATCCAACTACCGAGTCTCGCTTTCATCCATATCATCCTTATGGCTTCGTACCAAGATATATCTGGAGTCTTCCGGATGTATTTCCTCTTCATTTATCTTGTAACGTTCAAGTGTCTGCTAATATTACTATTAGACGGGTTATTTCCAGGAACGTTCGCCAGATCGCCAGTTAGTCTGCTTCCCGTACCGTTATCTTAGTCTGCTTCCCGTACCGTTATCTTAGTCTGCTCCCCGTACCGTTATCTTAATATGCTCCCCGTACTGTTATCTCAGTCTGCTCCCCGTACCCTTATCTTAGTTTGCTCCCCGTACCCTTATCTTGGTTTGCTCCCCGTAGTCTGCTTCCCGTACCGTTATCTTAGTCTGCTCCCCGTACTGTTATCTTAGTCTGCTCCCCGTACCCTTATCTTAGTTTGCTCCCCGTAGTCTGCTTCCCGTACCGTTATCTTAGTCTTCTCCTCTACCCCTATTTTTACGTGTGTAATATATTTTTATTATCAGAATATTAATTACTTCAATATTACAATAATTCTACTTTGCTTAATTAAGTTATTACAATAAATTAGATAATTATATGGGATATGTTGGTTCCCCTCTGACTAATCAACTTTTTAAAAATCACATTAGCATAACACACCTACATTATTATCCCTACCAATTATTACATATAAATCACAGGGAAATGATTAAAATTTTCTCCCATTGTGACCGGACGGAGGTTGTTGTAGATGACTTTAATAGCTTCTTCTTCTATGGGTTAATTGCAGCTCACGTTTGAGTTGCTGTTCTCTCAGTAGGTGTTATTTACGATTTCATCCTGAATTTCATAGTCAGCAGTGTCTTCAATTACACTCATCGAGTTCCCAAACCTTTCCAGGTTGACCCCCTCTTGGCTCCCAGGTCACCCCC
Organism: Cherax destructor; assembly: GCA_009830355.1. NCBI lineage: Eukaryota > Metazoa > Arthropoda > Malacostraca > Decapoda > Parastacidae > Cherax > Cherax destructor. Next base: position 24,328 of record WNWK01004891.1, read on the forward strand.
CTCTTGGCTCCCAGGTCACCCCCTCTTGGCTCCCAGGTCACCCCCCTCTTGGCTCCCAGGTCACCCCTCTTGGCTCCCAGGTCACCCCCTCTTGGCTCCCAGGTCACATTCCTAGTGACCCCCACCCACCCATACACACATATATAAATACAATTGTTTCTTGGTATTGTCTTCACTGCAGATTCAAAACAACAACTAATCAAACACTATAAACAAACGTACTTATTTCACAAAGAAAAATTAACATAGTAAACCAATTTATTTAACAATAAGAAAGTGTAAATTTACATCTCATCTGTAACTACATTGTGGGGACAAATACACTTACGTACAGTTCAGGACTTTTATTAAAGGAAACGTTTCGCCCCAAGTGACTTCTTCAGTCCTAATACAGAGATAACTAACCAAACGAGTATATATAGTGGCAGTAGTCAGCGTGGGTAGTAGTAGTAGTAGTGGTATTAGTAGTAGTAATATCTTTATTTACTACAAGTACATGTACAAGGTATACAGACTATAGCTGACATCAATAACATACTTCTATATAGAAAGTCGCTTGTTATGCTGAGCATTTCCCGCAGGAAATGTTCAGCGACCCACACCAGTCCACTAACACCCAGGTACTAGTGATGTATCGGATATTCGCATCCGCATCCGCAGAACATCTGCACAATTTCTTACATCCGCATACGCATCCGCATTTTACTATAAACAGATATCCGCATATGCATCCGCATCCGAAATCTGTGGAGCATCCGCACAATCTCTTACATCCGCATCAGCATCCGCATCCTCAATCTCTACCAGGTACCCATTTTACTGATGGGTGAACATACACAACCGATGTAAAGAAATACGCCCAATGTTTCTACCCTCGCCGGGAATCGAACCCTCCGTGTGAAGCGAGAGTTTTTACCACCAGCCACGGGGCCACAGTAGTAGTAGAACTAGTGAGTCGGGTTGAGTTGAAGAAGGACATCTTGTTTCAATGGTCTGCAGAATGGGTAATATCCTGTAGATTAGTAATTTGGAGATAGTGTAACTACCGGACTTTAGGTGGATAGTGTTACTGACAGCAATTAGTGCAGCTTCTATGCACTTTCGCCGTCTAAAATCGTTTTCCTTAATTACTAGTTTAGCCTCAATGAATTGCATGAGGTGTCCAACATCGTCCCTATGTTGAACACACGAGTTTTTACGGTTATCATTGCTGGAAGCGTTTTTGTGTTCTGTGATCCTAAAAGCCAGAGATCTGGCTGTTTCCCCCACATATACTTTGCCACACTTCCCACATGGTATAGTGTATACTCCTGCACTCGTGCCAGAGTCATTCTTGTTTTTTTTGTACTAGGTTTTCAATAGTAGCTGGTGGATATTTTAGCTAGTTTTCTGTCAAAAATTATTGAAACGTTAATAGCAACGTTGCTGACCGGTCAAACAATGTAACTTAGAGGCTTTTCTGCAACTTGATTGGTGGTGGTCTAGTTGAAGATACGTGTCGCACGTTTTGCTCTTGAAGTGTAGAGGAAAGTGAAGTGAACTAAAAGAATGTTCTCAGGAATTCAGGATCACAGAACACAAAAACGCTTGCAACAATGATGACCGTAAAAACTCGTGTGTTCAACGTAGGGACGATGTTGGACACCTCATTAGATTCAGTGAGGCTAAACTAGTAATTAAGGAAGACGATTTAAGACGGCGAAAGTGCATAGAAGCTGCACTAATTGCTTTCAGTAACACTATCCATCAAAAGTCCGGTAGTTACAATATCTCTAAATTGCTAATGAACATGATAATATCCATACTGGAGGCTGCTTTAACATGATGTTGACAGGTCCTTTTTTTTTTTTTTTTTTTTTTTTGGGGCATTGGCTTAAACCGGTGGGAGACTTGGACATGCCTCGTATGGGCCAGTAGGCCTGCTGCAGTGTTCCTTCTTTCTTATATTCTTACTACAACTACTGCTACCACTATTACCACTACCACAACTACTACTACTACTACCACTACTACTACCACTACTACCACAACTACTACTATTACTGCCCACACGACACTCCACCTGACTCCTGCTACTTATATATATATATATATATATATATATATATATATATATATATACTCATTTTCTTATTTATCTCTGTATTAGGACTGAAAAAGTCACTCTTGGCGAAACGTTTCCTTTAATTAATGTCCTGAACTGTACACAAGTGTCTTTTTCATATCTTGTCGGTATCACCAGACCATTTCTCAGTTTGTATCTACATTATCTTCACAGTTTTAATGAGACTGATGTGCCTCGTCCAGGAACATCAGCTTCTCAACATGATGCTTGAAGGCACTAAGAAGAGGTCTTAGGTCCCCTCGTTCGTTCCTCATTGCATGGAAAGACGCTTGGCGTCTGCACTGAAGACTTGGTCTATTAAATATGTTATTGGGAAGGCAGTAAAGTACATCATGACTTTGTTCCACAGTAGAGGGTACAAGTCAGAATTTATTTTTCGTAACCAAAAATCTTGATATGATTTTTTTGAACCTTGGCCTCAGCTCAATGTCATTTGGAAGTGAAATCAGTTCTTACTCCACCATTCCTGTTTCTTCATTGCTGATATCTAGGAATGGATTGATCGCATAGTCTGGTATTTTAAGCCAAAAAAAAAAATCCTGAAATCTGTCAGACATGTCTTTTGTAACACATTCAGGTATGTACTTGAAGGTGATCGTCTGGTATGATTTTCGTCTCCAATTCAGAGAGACTTGGACACTGGAAGAGCTCACGATGGGTTGTGTTACGTTTGAATAACTGTATCCTGGACACAGAAGTGGAAAGGGCTGATTTGACTTTGATAAGATTAACTTCATTCCCTTGCAAATGCAGATTAACTTCGCTGAACTTTGTGAATACATCTGATAAATAAGCAATATTATGCATGAAGCTTCTTAGTTCGTCACATAGAACTGGAGTCTTAAAAGAATTCAACAGCTGCTTTAAAAAGTGAATAGAAATGTCTCAGGAAGTTTCCCTTTGACAGCCATCTAACTTCTCAAACGTTCAAAATCTTCATCATTCTCAGTCTAGAAGTGTCGAAACAGTCGGGAATTCAGAGCATGTCCGATCTGGCTGACGTGACGCGCATCTCAACAAACATTCAGACTTTTAATTCTGACTTTGGACCACAAAATAAAATAAAAACTGTTGTACAATTCTAGTTTAATGTTATTCTTTGTAAAGTATTTGTATCACTTATGTGTTCGTGACTTAGATTTTGTCATATTGATTTTGTAAATAATAATAATAATAATAATAATAATTATTATTATTATCAAAACTAAGCACTAAACCCACCTGGGTCATACAGCGCTGCAGGGTAGGGTGTGTGAACTGTGTAATATGCTTGATCTGAAACTAGCAATGGTGGGGAGTATTATGGAGGGAGAGTTCATAAGAGCACTGAGGAGTGTTAATGGAAGTACAATCTGTCGCAGTTAACAAATGAAAGAGTCTGTGTCAAAGGTGGGGCCGTCAGCGAGGAGGGAAGATACAGTAAGGGTGTTAGAGCGGTGATGACGTTGGAGGTAAATTATGTGTGGTCGCTGGTAAACAGGACAGTCTAATAGAATATGGCAAAGTGAAACTGGAACCTAACAATTCGCACAGAGTGGAACTGGAACTGGTGTGTCCGATGCAAAGATGGGAAAGCGTAGTCTTCCAACAACGACATCGATGATAAGAAGACCAAGATCCCAAATTCGGCTTGATAGAATGTAATTTGTTATGAATCAACCCCACCCGTGGTATGTGGTTTGTTTGCAATCGTGTCATTACAAGTACAGCAAAGTAGTCTGAGAATGGAATACCTCTATATGAAACTGGAAGGTCAAGTACTGCTGACCTCACAACAGAGTCCACCTGCTCGTTGCCCTGCACATCTACATGACCAGGGACACAGCAGAAAACGATTTCTTTGTTTTTGCTAGAAATGTGGCGCAACCAAAGTTGTATCCAAAGAACCAGGGGATGAGGCAAATTATTTTTGTTGAAAGCTTGTAAAGCACTAAAGGTGTCTGAGACTACCACAAATGTTGAAGAAAGTCTGGACGCAATGCGGATAATTGCTATGAGAAATGCATGCAGTTCAGCTGTGGAAATGCTTGCTGAATCTAATAAATGACCTCGCACAACACTGTCCGGGAACACTGCTGCAAACCCGACAACGTCAGATTTACAGCCATTAGTGTAAATTACGACGACATGAGAATTAGACAGAAAGTGGTTAAGAAAAAGGGAGCGAGAAGCAACTGTAGGTATTTGAGGTTTGACACATGGTAGTCGGGAAAAACAGACTCGAACTGCCGGAACCTCTCGAGGGGGAAGATAAAAGTTAGATGGTAGATGAACATATAAAGGAGGCAACTGAAAAGAAGACAAGAGTGAGTAAAGACAAAGAGGAAAGCGACTAAGTAAACGGGTGTGGCGAAAAAATAATGGACCTCTACTTGTGACCGTTACTATCCAGTATGTAGAAGGATCGTGAAGGTCATGAGAGCCGACAAAATAATAGAGGCAATGGGCATCACGTCGATTTTACAAGGATGGAACATTCGCATCTGCATTTAGGCTCTCGACAGGGAAGGAGCGAAAAGGACCTAGACATAAACGTAATCCCTGATGATGGATGGCATCAAGTTTAGAAAGAGTTGCGGGAGAGGCAGCAGAATATATCTGGTCACCATAGTCTAGTTTCAATAAAAATATAGATGAATGAAGTCGAAGGAGAGTTCGACGATCCGTCCCTCACGAAAGATGAGCGAGAGTTTTAAAGAGGTTCAGCCGGTTATGGCAAGATGCTTTTATGGAGGCAATGTGAGGTAGAAATGTGACGGTAGAAACATAATTCCTAAAAAAAAGTGCATTTACCTTCACGTATGACACGTTGGGCAACCGCCCTCGCCACTTAAAATCAAGGAGTCGCTCTGTGCTCCTGTTGTAACAATAACGGCCCCATGCAATACGTTTCAAACGTACTGCACGAGCACAACTACGAGACTACAAAGGCACACATTTTTGAGGGTGCCTACCTGATGTTTGAGGGATTGTATTCGAGGCTGCAGCTAAACCTGAGAACAAAAATACTTGTAATTGCTCAGCTCTTGAGGACAAACTAGAAGGTTCTTCACTAAAAACAGTTTGATGCAAGTAAAGGGATCAATTGCCCATTCGAACTGCCAATGTGTGCCACCACCACTCGTCTTCTGAAGGACACCCTAATTAACTTCCCAGAACTCTGAAGGGGGATTGGGACATCCCCAGATGATGCAGATTCAATGGCAAACACAACCACCATCTTGGACCTCAACAGAATGGGATGGACAATGACATCCTTCCCCCAACCTAGAAGATTGAAATTCAGAGGGAAAACCCAAAAGGCCAAAAGCAGGAAAGGAAGGAGAGGGGAGGGATAAGGAAATGACAGGGATGGGAAAGAAGGCATGGGAAGGATGGGGTAAGGAAGGGAGGAATATGGGGTAATTAGGTTCGGTTGGAGGAAGATCGAATCATTTTCGCTTCATCAAGGAGCTACCCTTGAAGAGGATAGATTTTGTGAAAGAAATGTTTCATTGGTTCTAATACCACCCTTTTCCTCAACGTCCCCCTGGATTTTTCCACTGCCCTAAGGGGGGCAGTAGCACCTACTTTTTTGAATGATTGAATTGGATCATCAGTTCCCATTTGTTGTATTCCATTTAATTCTAAGGAAATTAGTTTATTAGCAGTACATAGACATTCGAGACCATGACACAACACACAAACATTCCTAACAACACCTTGTGAGTCTGGGTATTTTGTTAACATCGAACACTGTGGCCCAGTGATCACAGTGGCCACAGTGGCCACAGTGGCCACAGTGTTCGATGATGCTCTGTATCAATCAATACAATATCGCCAGGTTAAATGTACTGCCTATTCACAGTTTCTGACGCACCGTAAAAGTGTATATGTATATCTGAAGATAAGTGCAGCCTCCAATTTTTGCCCACATAATAAATAATAAGGTTTTAATATACCCACATCAGGAGTTTCAATAATGTTTGCAAGGGGACAATCATTTATTCAGTTTTCCGCCTCTACTAACACAGTACAGAATTACTCAAAACTGATTCTTTTCCTGTGTAGCATCTTCTGTACATATCTCTTTACTGTTCCTATCATTGGTTCATAAAAACCACCCTGCCAGGGAGCTCTGGGAGTGAAAAGTTTCCACTTCCTCGCTGGGTAACAGAGTTTGAACATTAATATTCTCCATTAATAGCATTATCGGAAACTACTCTTGGGCAGGATCTTCTAGGTGCAAATTTTTTAAACATTTATGTAAACAGCTCAGCAGACAAGTTCTGTGCCACTTTTAAATGGGCCAGGTACCAGTACAAGTGAACACTTTCAAGGGAACGCCATCTGGATTTGCAGTTAACTGGACAACTTTAGTCAACACTTGTTACATCAAATGATCTTAAGAAGTGTGCATGTTCCCTTGGTAATGATGGAGGTCCTGGCTACATAAAGGTTCTGGCATCAACAAAACGACATATTACACTAGATTTAATACACCTTTTTACACTTTGCCGCCCTTGCAGAACCAAGAAAGTTTCTCTAATACAAATTAAAGTGTCCTGTACCACTCCATGCATTACAATTTTATGTGCATTTAAAATGAGTAATGTTGTAGATAATTGGCTTCTGGCAGTAAAATAGGATGTTTTGCATGCTCTCGTATTTCAGCATGTTGCAGTCTACCTCTACATCTATTTACATCATCTCCCTTTATTTCCTTTATTAATCTATTATTCAATCTTTTACATTCTTCCTTTTACCAACAATTTATTTTCCTCTTACACTCTCTTAATCTAGTAATTTTAGAGGATGTTTAAAATTATAGGAGACATTCATTTTATTTATAAATTTAAACTCCAATAAAGTTACATTAATAAGTTTAGTTAATGAAGACTATTAATATTAATGGCTAATTTGAGACAAATTATTGGAGCAGTGCTGAAGGTAATTTCAGTAGATACAATATGTGCCTTTTGTAATGGCCATTTATTATTATTTACCAATCAACTCAGTCTTTTAAACCATGATGTAATCTTCACAAATTTATTATATATCAAACCTCATGATAAGAAATCAGCTGGATTTTCCTCTCCAGGTATATGATTGAACATTAATAAATATTGACCTGAACTTTTGCATTAGTCTTGCATTAGTCTTGCATTAGGCTTGCATTAGTCTTGCATTAGTCTTGCATTTGATAAATTTCAGTCATTCTGTTTTGTTCATACAGAGTTTCACTTTTATTATTAATTATCCATTGCAAGGACACTTTATTATCTGACCAAATTACAGTGTCGCTAATATTTATCACCTGCAATGTATCTCTTATATAATTAGGTAATTTGACACCTATGTAAGTGGCAGTTAATTACAATTGAGGCAATGTATGTTTTTTTAATAAGAGCCACCATTGCCTTTAACATTATAAGTGAAACATATATAAGCAACAGCTCCATACGCCAATTTTAAAGCATCACAAAAATTGTGTTACATATTATCACCTTCTTGATTTGCTAAATTACATGGAAATTCTAACATTGGTGTCTGTACATAATCTTTAATTAATTCTTCCCATTTTTTAATATATTTAGTAGGCAGTGCTTCACCCAAAGCACTTATAAGTTTCCATGCTTTTTGTATCAACAATTTTCTTCTTATTGTAAGGGATGATACCAAACCTGGTGGACAAAACCATTTGGAAATCTCACCAAGGAATGTTCTTTGTCAATTTATTAGGCCTACTGTGAAGGTATAACGGCCCTTTCAGATCCTCGAAGGGTATCTGAAGAGACAAATCCTCTTTATGAAAAGAAAATATAGAAAAATAAATTATTACAGGTGAAAGTGATAAAATTGATTGAAGATATGCAAAAATATAATTGATATAAATGTAAAACAATTAAATATGAAACTTTCCTAATTGAAGACATAATGAAAAAAAATACATAAAATAATCACTTGAACTATAAAAATATAAATATATATATATATATATATATATATATATATATATATATATATATATATATATATATATATATATGTATATATATATATATATATGTATATATATATATATATATGTATATATATATATATATATATGTATATATATATATATATATATAGTATATATATATATATATATGTATATATATATATATATATATGTATATATATATATATATATATATATGTATATATATATATATATATATATATATATGTATATATATATATATATATATATATGTATATATATATATATATATATATATATATATATATATACAGTGGACCCTCGGTTAACGAATACCCGGAAATCGTGCAATTATGTAAGTATAATTTTGTAAGTTCTTGTTGAAGTGTATTTTTGGGGTCTGAAATAGACTAACCTACGTGAAATTTTTCCTTAAGGGAGTAAATTCGTTCGGTAATGGCATGAGCAGACTTCAGGAGTGAAGTTTTACGAAACTCGGGGTCCACTGTATATATATGAGTGGATAAAAGGCTTCAAGGAAGAATATTTGGATTTCTTCCTGAAGCCATTCGAATATTCCACTTTATATATATATATATATATATATATATATATATATATATATATATATATATATATATATATATATATATATATATATATATATATATATATATATATATATATATATATATATATATATATATATATATATATATATATATATATATATATATATATATATATATTTATATGTCGTGCCGATTAGGTAAAACTTGCGATTTTGGCTTAAATATCAACGCTCACCTTGCCATATAAGACAAGCGAAAATTTGTGTATGCAATAATTTCGGCAAAATCATTCTGAACATAACGAAAAAAATATATGTCATTGTGTTTGTTTATTATTAAATTAATGTTAACGTATCTAAAATATATTTAGTTGGGTTAGGCTAAATTAAATTGCGATTGTTGTAATAAGGTTAGGTAGGTTTTCAAAGTTTCTCTTGGTACAAAATTATTAATTCTTCCATTAACATAAATGAAAAAATATATATTTGAACGTATAAGAAAATTTTAGAAAGGACTTAATTTTAGATGAGTTCCTGCTAATTGACCAATTTTACCTAATCGGCACGACATATATATATATATATATATATATATATATATATATATATATATATATATATATATATATATATATATATATATATATATATATGTGGCCGATTAGGAAAACTGGTCAATTAGCAAGAACTCATCTAAAATAAAGTCCTTTCTAAATTTCTCTATACGTTTAAAGATCTATTTTTTCATTTATGTTAATGTAAGAATTTAATTTTGTACCAAGAGATTGAACCTACTAACCTATTACAACAAGCGCAATTTATTTAGCCTAACCCAACTAAATATATTTTAGATAAGTTAATATTAATTTAATAATAAACAAACACAATGAAATATATTTTTTCGTTATGTTCAAATATTTTGCATTATTGCATACACAAATTTTCACTTGTCATATATGGCAAGGTGACGTTGATATTTAAGCAAAATCGCAAGTTCCTAATCGATCGACATTATATATATATATATAATATATATATATATATATATATATATATATATATATATATATATATATATATATATATATATATATATATATATATATATATATATATATATATATATATATATATATATATATATATATATATATATATAGTCGTGCCGATTAGGTAAAACTTACGATTTTGGCTTAAATAGCAACGCTCTTCTTGCCATATAAGACAAGTGAAAATTTGTGTATGCAATAATTTCGCCAAAATCATTCTGAACATAACGAAAAACAAATATTTCATTGTGTTTGTTTATTATTAAATTAATGTTAACGTATCTAAAATATATTTAGTTGGGTTAGGCTAAATTAAATTGCGCTTGTTGTAATAAGGTTAGGTAGGTTTTCAAAGTTTCTCTTGGTACAAAATTATAAATTATTACATTAACATAAATGAAAAAATATATCTTTAAACGTATAAGAGAATTTTTAGAAAGGACTTAATTTTAAATGAGTTCTTGCTAATTGACCAGTTTTACCTAATCGGCACGACATTTATATATATATATATATATATATATATATATATATATATATATATATATATATATATATATATATATATATATACTATATATATATATATATATATATATATATATATATATATATATATATATATATATATATATATATATATATATATATATATATATATATATATATATATATATATCAAATCAAACAAGCGATACAAGACGCAATACAACCATACAATACATGGCCTCCCACAATTTTTAGGAGAGTGGCTCCACATTTTCCACCATAGCCTTCATTACATCTAATTACACCTTAGTGACACTACATATACATGTACACGTATATGTATACACACCAATCTGAATTTTCTTCTATTTTCTAAATCATTCTTATTCTTATCTATTTGCATTCATCTACATACATAGAGAAGTGGAAAAGAATCTTTCCTCAGTAAGCCACGAGGGTCGTAACAACCTAATAGAATGCTGGAAGACAGGAGCTAGTAACTAGTTTCACTTGTATCCTTTCCACAAGTTTCACTTGTATCGTTTCCACAAGTTTCACTTGTATCGTTTCCACAAGTTTCACTTGTATCGTTTCCACAAGTTTCACTTGTATCGTTTCCACAAGTTTCACTTGTATCGTTTCCACAAGTTTCACTTGTATCCTTTCCACAAGTTTCACTTGTATCCTTTCCACAAGTTTCACTTGTATCGTTTCCACAAGTTTCAATTGTATCCTTTCCACAAGTTTCACTTGTATCCTTTCCACAAGTTTCACTTGTATCTTTTCCACAAGTTTCACTTGTATCCTTTCCACAAGTTTCACTTGTATCCTTTCCACAAGTTTCACTTGTATCCTTTCCACAAGTTTCACTTGTATCCTTTCCACAAGTTTCACTTGTATCGTTTAATTGTCCACTAACATTACTAACGGATTTGGTTATTTCGAAAAACATTCGCCTATACCAATATCTTAGTTTTCACCTCTACTCTTCTATTTTGTCCACATTTATTTAAATTTAGTGATATTTTTAGGTATGTAAAATATATTCCATATCAGAATATTAATAATTTAAATATTACAATAATTATACTTTCCACCATGCTACCTGACACCCACGAACACTGGGCGTGTCCCCTGACACCCACGAACACTGGGCGTGTCCCCTGACACCCACGAACACTGGGCGTGTCCCCTGACACCCACGAACACTGGGCGTGTCCCCTGACACCCACGAACACTGGGCGTGTCCCTGCACCCAGACACTGGGCGTGTCCTGACACCCATGAACACTGGGCGTGTCCCCTGACACCCACGAACACTGGGCGTGTCCCCTGACACCCACGAACACTGGGCGTGTCCCCTGACACCCACGAACACTGGGCGTGTCCCCTGACACGGGCACACTTGTCACAGTGGTCACTACTGCTCCTCAAGACTGATATTCTAAACAGGAGTAGAAAGAAATTAATAACTAAATAGTTATAATTGACCATAATTTCTAAAGGGGTGGACCGGTAAGCCAGGTGAAGGCCTCGGTCAGATGACCGAAAGCTCCAACGGCGGGTCATCTGACTAAGACCCGCGTCAGGAAACACTTGTCCTGTTTCCTGAGAAACCTTACCTAACCTAACCTAGAAAGAAATTAGTCGTGTAGTATCCTAGGCCACGAATGTGCTCGCATCAAGAGACATGTCCAGTGTTGCTGGGTGCCCGAGGTGTGCATCAAGAGACATGCCCAGTGTTGCTGGGTGCCCGAGATGTGCATCAAGAGACATGCCCAGTGTTACTGGGTGACTGAGGTTTGCAGCATGGTGGCCTAGTGGATAAAGGCGTTGAGAAATTTACCTAGTGTCCCGGAGGCTGGGTAAATGTCATGGGTTCGAACCCCGTCAGTCGCAGTACTGTATTTGCTTAACACCACTTGGTTCTGTGGATGCCTTATATAATATATTTCACTCTCAGGAGTGACACTGAACAATAAATGCTACTTCATAGAAGAAAATTAATAAAATGAAATAGCCGTTATTCCAAGTTCCTCACAAGTTGAGAGAGTCGCAGGAGTGTGAGGTTTAACGGAGGCAGGAACCAGCTGTTTGGTGCAGGAACCAGCTGTTTGGTGCAGGAACCAGCTGTGTGGTGCAGGAACCAGCTGTGTGGTGCTCAGAAGTAAACATCACAATCATCACAACAAAAATATTCCAGTCCTTCCCCTCACCTCCATAAAATATTATCTTGATTCCTCTCCGCTTCATATTCTCTCTAATTCACCCGATTCTACACACTGACTCACAATCTTTCCTCTCTCTCTCTCTGTCTGTCTGACTGTCTGTCTGACTGTCTGTCTGACTGTCTGTCTGACTGTCTGTCTGACTGTCTGTCTGACTGTCTGTCTGACTGTCTGTCTCTGTCTGTATGTCTGTCTGTATGTCTGTCTGTGTGTGTCTCTCTCTCTGTCTCTATCTCTGTCTCTCTCTCTCTCTCTCTCTCTCTCTCTCTCTCTCTCTCTCTCTCTCTCTCTCTCTCTCTCTCTCTCTCTCTCTCTCCCACACACACAATAAGAAGTCTGCTGGCCACTGATAATTCTCCTTCACTTGGCTGGTCTCTGCCCTCCTTCAATATTTGATCTGTCTCTTTCACACTCACATAAGCGCAAAACGCGCGCACACACACACACACACACACACACACACACACACACACACACACACAAAGGGATCTGGACAGGCTGCAAGCCTGGGCCAGCAATTGGCTCCTGGAGTTCAACCCCACCAAGTGCAAAGTCATGAAGATTGGGGAAGGGCAAAGAAGACCGCAGACGGAGTACAGTCTAGGGGGCCAGAGACTACAAACCTCAATCAAGGAAAAAGATCTTGGGGTGATTATAACACCAGGCACATCTCCTGAGGCGCACATCAACCAAATATCTGCTGCAGCATATGGGCGCCTAGCAAACCTAAGAACAGCATTCCGACATCTTAATAAAGAATCGTTCAGGACCCTGTACACTGTGTACGTTAGGCCCATACTGGAGTATGCAGCACCAGTTTGGAACCCACACCTAGCCAAGCACGTAAAAATGCTAGAGAAAGTGCAAAGGTTTGCAACAAGACTAGTCCCGGAGCTAAGGGGTATGTCCTACGAGGAGAGGTTAAGGGAAATCGACTTGACGACACTGGTGGACAGGAGAGATAGGGGGAAGATGATAACGACATATAAGATACTGAGAGGAATTGACAAGGTGGACAAAGACAGAATGTTCCAGAGATGGGACACAGCAACAAGGGGACACAGATGGAAGTTGAAGACTCAGATGAATCACAGAGATGTTAGGAAGTATTTCTTCAGTCACAGAGTGGTCGGGAAGTGGAATAGTTTGGGAAGCGATGTAGTGGAGGCAGGTTCCATACATAGCTTTAAGAAGAGGTATGATAAAGCTCATGGCGCAGGGAGAGTGACCAGTAGCAGCTAGTGAAGAGGCGGGGCCAGGAGCTGTGACTCGACCCCTGCAACCACAACTAGGTGAGTACACACACACACACACACACACACACACACACACAAGCCAAGCACGTAAAGAAACTAGAGAAATTGCAAAGGTTTGCAGAAAGACTAGTCCCGGAGCTAAGGGGTATGTCCTGCGAGGAGAGGTTAAGGGAAATCGACCTGACGACACTGGAGGACAGGAGAGATAGGGGGGACATGATAACGACATATAAAATACTGAGAGGAATTTACAAGGTGGACAGAGACAGAATGTTCCACAGATGGGACACAGCAACAAGGGGTCACAGTTGGAAGTTGAAGACTCAGATGAATCCCAGGGATGTTAAGAAGTATTTCTTCAGTTACAGAGTGGTAAGGAAGTGGAATAGTTTGGGGAGCGATGTTTGGGAGGCAGGATCCATTCATAGCTTCAAGAAGAGGTATGATAAAGCTCATTGCGCAGGGAGAGTGACCCAGTAGCGACCAGTGAAGAGGCGGGGCCAGAAGCTATGAATCGACCCCTGCAACCACAACTAGGTGAGTACACACACACACACACACACACACTCACACTTGAAACTGGGCAACTACCTGAGGAATGGAAGACGGCAAATGAAGTTCCCATTTTTAAGAAAGGAGACAGAAACGAGGCCCTAAACTATAGACCAGTGTCACTGACATGTATAGTATGCAAAGTCATGGAGAAGATTATCAGGAGGAGAGTGGTGGAACACCTAGAACGGAACAAGATTATAAACGACAACCAGCACGGATTCAGGGAAGGCAAATCCTGTGTCACAAACCTTTTGGAGTTTTACGACAAGGTAACAGAAGTAAGACACGAGAGAGAGGGGTGGTTTCACTGCATTTTCTTGGACTGCAAGAAGGCCTTCGGCACAGTTCCCCACAGGTGATTAGTGCAGAAGCTAGAGGATCAGGCACGTATAACAGGAAGGGCACTACAATAGATCAGAGAATACCTGACAGGGAGGCAACAACGAGTTGAGGTATCACAATGGGCGCCTGTGACGAGCGGGGTTCCACAGGGGTCAGTCCTAAGACCAGTGCTGTTCTTGGTATATGTGAATGACATGACGGTAGGTATAGACTCAGAAGCGTCCCTGTATGCAGACAATGTGAAGTTAATGAGAAGAATCATATCAGATGAGGATCAGACAGGACTACAAAGCGACCTGGACAGGCTGGACACGTGGTCCACCAACTGGCTACTCGAATTTAGCTCCGCCAAATGCAAAGTCATTAAGATCGGGGAAGGGCAAAGAAGACCGCAGACTGAGTATAGGCTAGTTGGCCAAAGACTGCAAACTTCACTCAAGGAGAAAGATCTTGGGGTGAGTATAACACCGAGCACGTCTCCGGAAGCACACATCAACCAGATAACTGCTGCAGCATATGAGCGCCAGGCAAACCTCAGAATAGAATTCCGATACCTCTGTAAGGAATCATTCAAGACACTGTACACCGTGTACGTCAGGCCCATACTGGAGTATGCAGTACCAGATTGGAACCCACACCTGGTCAAGCACGTCAAGAAATTAGAGAAAGTGCAAAGGTTTGCAACAAGGCTAGTTCCCGAACTAAGAACGGAGAAAGGTTAAGGGAAATCGGCCTGACGACACTGGAGGACAGGAGGGTTAGGGGAGACATGATAACGACATACAAAATACTGCGAGGAATAGATAAGGTGGGCAGAGACAGGATGTTCCAGAGATGGAATACAGACACAAGGGTCACAATTGGAAGTTGAAGACTCAGACGAGTCAAAGGGATGTTAGGAAGTATTTCTTCAGTCACAGAGTTGTCAGGAAGTGGAATAGTCTGGGAAGTGATGTAGAGGAGGTAGGTATGATAAAGCTCATGGAGCAGGAAGAGGGACCTAGTAGCGATCAGTGAAGAGGGGGCCAGGAGCTGAGCCTCGACCCCTGCAACCACAAATAGGTGAGTACAAATAGGTGAGTACACACACACACACACACACACACACACAGAAATTGACTGGGAGAACCTGGAGCCACATGGGGGCCCAGAAACGTGTAGGGCTAAGATGATGGAGGTGTACTGGAAAACCTCATGTACCAACACGTAAGGAACACTACCAGAGAGAGAGGAGAGGATGAACCAGCGATACTGGATCTAGTATTCACCTTGGGTAGTGCAGACATTGAGGACATCACATATGGAAGACCCCTCGGGGCCAGTGATCAAGTTGTTCTGAGCTTCGAATACATAGAGTTACAAGTGGAGAGGGAAGCAGGAATTGCAGAGAGAAGGAAACCAAACTACAAGAGAGGGGACTACACAAGCATGAAGAATTTCCTGCACTTGGTTCAGTGGGAAAGAAAACTGGCAGGGAAGTCAGTAAATGGGATAGGTGACAACAATATCCAAGGAAACTGAACAGAGGTTTGTACCCAAGGGTAACAGAAACAACGAGAAAGCTATAATAAAACCTTGGTTCACCCAAAGGTGAAGAGAAGTCAAAACCAAGTGTGCTAGTGAATGGAAGAGGTATAGAAGGAAAAGGACCCAGGAATAAAGAGAGCAGTCGTAGAGCCAGAAATAAATATGAATAGGTAAGAAGGAAGGCCCAACGACAATACAAAAAGACATAGCAGCGAAAACCAAATCTAACCCGAAGCTGTTGTACAGCCACATCAGTAGGAAAACAACAGTCAAGTACCAGGTAATCAGGCTGAAGAAGTAAGGAAGGAAGGGAGGCGCCACGAAACGACCGTAAAGTATGTGAGGAGCTCAACATGAGATTCAAAGAAGTGTTCACAGAGGAGACAGATTGAACTCTAGAAAGACGGAGGCGAGGGGTACACCATCAAGTGTTGGACACAATACATACAACCGAGGAAGAAGTAAAGAGGCTGCTAAGCGAGCTAGATACCTCAAAGGCGATGGGGCCAGATAACATCTGTCTGTGGGTCCTGAGAGAGGGAGCAGAGATGCTATGTGTACTACTAACAACAATCTTCAATACATCTATCGAAACAGGGCGACTACTTGAGGTATGGAAGACAACAAATGTAGTCCCAATTTTTTAAAAAAGGAGACAGACACGAAGTCTTAAACTACAAACCAATGTCTCTGACATGTATAGAATGCAAAGTCATGGAGAAGATTATCAGGAGAAGAGTGGTGGAGCACCTAGAAAGGAATGAGCTTATCGACGACAACCAGCACGGTTTCAGGGACAGGAAATCCTGTGTCACAAACCTACTGGAATTCTATGACAGGGTGACAGCAGTAAGACAGGAGAGAGAGAAGGGTGGGTAGACTGCGTTTTCATGGACTGTAAGAAGGCGTTTGACACAGTTCCCCACAAGAGATTAGTGCAAAAGCTAAAGAACTAGGCATGGATAACATGGAAGGCACTACAGTGGATCAGGGAATACCTGGAAGACAACAACGATTCATGGTACGTGACGAGGTGTCAGAGTGGGCGCCTGTAACGAGCGGTGTTCCATAGGGGTCAGTCCTGTGACCGGTGCTGTTTCTGGTATATGTGAACGACATGCCGGAAGTAATAGACTCAGAAGTGTCCCTGTTTGCAGATGATGTGAAGTTAATGAGAAGAATTCAATTGGACGAGGACCAGGCAGAACTACAAAGGGATGTGGACAGGCTGCTGGCCTGGTCCAGAAACTGGCTCTAGAAATTCATCCCCACCAAATGCAAAGTCATGAAGATTGGGGAAGGGTAAAGAAGACCGCAGATGGAGTACAGTCTAGGGACCAGAGAGTACAAACCTCACTCAAGGAAAAGGATCTTAGGGTGAGTATAACACCAGGAACATCTCCTGAGGCGCACATCAATCAAATAACTGCTGCAGCATACGGGCGCCTAGCAAACCTAAGAACAGCATTCCGACATCTCAATAAGGAATCGTTCAGGACCCTGTACACTGTGTACGTTAGGCCTATATTGGAGTATGCAGCACCAGTTTGGAACTCACACCTAGCCAATCACTTAAGGAAATTATAGAAAGTGCAAATGTTTGCAACAAGATTAGTTCCGGAGCTAAGAAGTATGTACAACGAGGAGAGATTATAGGAAATCGACCTGATGACACTGGAGGACAGGAGAGTTACGGGGGATATGATAACGACATATAAAATACTGAGAGGAATCGACAAGGTGGACAGAGACAGGATATTCTAGAGATTGGACACAGCAACATGGGGTCACAGTTGGAAGTTGAAGACTCAGATGAATCACAGGGATGTTAGGAAGTATTTCTTCAGTCACAGAGTTGTCAGGAAGTGGAATAGTCTGGGAAGTTATATAGTGGAGGCAGGATCCATACATAGCTTTAAGAAGAGGTATGGTAAAGCTCATGGAGAAGGAAGAGTGACCTAGTAGCTACCAGGTAAGAGGTGGGGCCAGGAGCTGTGAATCGACCCCTGCAACCACAAGTAAGTGAGTACACACACACAACCAATACTTCTAACCCACACCAGCTCCTTCCTCCCTCCCCATCCCCCTCCCCGACCCACATGAAAGAACCAGGAATTCAGGAACCCGTTAAGTGTAACACAGTAATGGAAAGGAAGTTGTAAGTATGGTACTCCAATGCAAATGGAATAAATAAGAGTGAAGAGTGGCACGAACGAATAGTGGAGGAATTACCAGACATTATTGCACATAAAGAGATAAAGCTCGTGGAGATGAGAGACAATCTTCGTGGCCGGTTATTAGATTCTGAGGGAAGACCGTGAGAGCAGAGGAGGAGCAGCATTGCTCATTGAAAACTAATAGAATTTTGAGATGAAAGGGCTGGACAGAGGGGAAAACAGATGATTACATAGCAGGCACACTGTAGACCAGGGGTCCAGAGGTGGTGATAGCAGCGATGTGCAACCCTGCACTAAACACTTAAAAGATCAAGACATAAATACGATGCAAATAATGAAGCAATCAATGTTGGATACTTTAGTTGAGGTGTCGAGAAGAGATCACATGAGCAAGGCAAAGCTACAGATGACGGGTAATTTTAACTGCGAGTTTGGGAGAACCTGGAGCCACATGGGAGACCAAACATGTGGAGATGCTGGAGGTGATAACGGAGAACATCAGGCACCAATATGTTTGAGATACAACCAGAGAAAGTGAAAGAGAGAGAGTGAGAGAGAGACAGACAGAGGATGAACTAGTAAGTTTGGCCCCAGTTTTCCCCTCCCATTACTTTGAGTAGCTCTGACAAAGGGGATATTACATATTAAAGGCCTCTAGGCCTGAATATGTAATATCTCCTTTGTTTTGAATACATTGTGAAAGTAACTTCGGAGAGAGAAGCATCATGGGAAGGATGTGAGAAGTTAATAGAGGGGACAACACAGGCATGAGGTGATCCCTGAGGTGCAACGGGAAAGAGAACCAGAGGAAAGACAGTGAATAAGATGATGGAGTATTTAACTGGAATGTGAAAGGAGGAGGAAGAGAAATTCAGAGCCAGAAGCAAGAGAAGAAATGGGAAGAAAAAAGTGAGCCCATGGTTCACTCAGAGGTGCAGGGAGGTTGGAACAAGGTTCACTCAGAGGTGCAGGTAGGTTGGAACATGGTTCACTCAGAGGTGCAGGTAGGTTGGAACATGGTTCACTCAGAGGTGCAGGTAGGTTGGAATATGGTTCACTCAGAGGTGCAGGTAGGTTGGAATATGGTTCACTCAGAGGTGCAGGTAGGTCGGAATATGGTTCACTCAGAGGTGCACTTAGGTTGGAACATGGTTCACTCAGAGGTGCAGGGAGGTTGGAACATGGTTCACTCAGAGGTGCAGGTAGGTTGGAACATGGTTCACTCAGAGGTGCAGGTAGGTTGGAACATGGTTCACTCAGAGGTGCAGGTAGGTTGGAACATGGTTCACTCAGAGGTGCAGGTAGGTTGGAACATGGTTCACTCAGAGGTGCAGGTAGGTTGGAACATGGTTCACTCAGAGGTGCAGGTAGGTTGGAACATGGTTCACTCAGAGGTGCAGGTAGGTTGGAACAAGGTTCACTCAGAGGTGCAGGTAGGTTGGAACATGGTTCACTCAGAGGTGCAGGTACGTTAGACACAAGGTTGCAGGGTAGGTGGTTGGAATATGGTTCACTCAGAGGTGCAGGTAGGTTGGAATATGGTTCACTCAGAGGTGCAGGTAGGTTGGAATATGGTTCACTCAGAGGTGCAGGGAGGTTGGAACATGGTTCACTCAGAGGCGCAGGAAGGTTGGAACATGGTTCACTCAGAGATGCAGGGAGGTTGGAACATGGTTCACTCAGAGGTGCAGGTAGGTTGGAACATGGTTCACTCAGAGGTGCAGGTAGGTTGGAACATGGTTCACTCAGAGGTGCACTTAGGTTGGAACATGGTTCACTCAGAGGTGCAGGTAGGTTGGAACATGGTTCACTCAGAGGTGCAGGTAGGTTGGAACATGGTTCACTCAGAGGTGCAGGTAGGTTGGAACATGGTTCACTCAGAGGTGCAGGTAGGTTGGAACATGGTTCACTCAGAGGTGCAGGTAGGTTGGAACAAGGTTCACTCAGAGGTGCAGGGAGGTTGGAACATGGTTCACTCAGAGGTGCAGGTAGGTTGGAACAAGGTTCACTCAGAGGTGCAAGTAGGTTGGAACATGGTTCACTCAGAGGTGCAGGTAGGTTGGAACATGGTTCATACAGAGGTGCAGGTAGGTTAGAACAAGGTTCACTCAGAGGTGCAGGTAGGTTGGAACATGGTTCACACAGAGGTGAAGGTAGGTTGGAACAAGGTTCACTCAGAGGTGCAGGGAGGTTGGAACAAGGTTCACTCATAGGTGCAGGTAGGTTGGAACATGGTTCACACAGAGGTGCAGGTAGGTTAGAACAAGGTTCACTCAGAGGTGCAGGGAGGTTGGAACAAGGTTCACTCAGAGGTGCAGGTAGGTTGGAACAAGGTTCACTCAGAGGTGCAGGTAGGTTGGAACATGGTTCACTCAGAGGTGCAAGTAGGTTGGAACATGGTTCACTCAGAGGTGCAGGTAGGTTGGAACATGGTTCACTCAGAGGTGCAGGGAGGTTGGAACATGGTTCACTCAGAGGTGCAGGTAGGTTGGAACAAGGTTCACTCAGAGGTGCAGGGAGGTTGGAACATGGTTCACTCAGAGGTGCAGGTAGGTTGGAACATGGTTCACTCAGAGGTACAGGTAGGTTGGAACATGGTTCACTCAGAGGTGCAGGGAGGTTGGAACAAGGTTCAATCAGAGGTGTAAGTAGGTTGGAATATGGTTCACTCAGAGGTGCAGGTAGGTTGGAACAAGGTTCACTCAGAGGTGCAGGTAGGTTGGAACATGGTTCACTCAGAGGTGCAGGTAGGTTGGAACAAGGTTCACTCAGAGGTGCAGGTAAGTTGGAACATGGTTCACTCAGAGGTGCAGGTAGGTTGGAACATGGTTCACTCAGAGGTGCAGGTAGGTTGGAACATGGTTCACTCAGAGGTGCAGGAGGTTGGAACATGGTTCACTCAGAGGTGCAAGTAGGTTGGAACATGGTTCACTCAGAGGTGCAGGTAGGTTGGAACATGGTTCACTCAGAGCTGGAGGTAACGAGTAATTACCCACTGATGAGCTAAAACAATGTTGTCAGGGGTGATATTTAAAAGTATCAGTGACGTCGCCCACTTTGAGTCCTATTTTAATGAATTCCAACACTCTTTTCATCCCTATTCCTAGCTATTTCACTATTCTACGTCGATCCCTTGGTCTATTGGAGGGAGGAGGGATTCTCCTTCTTAGTTACTTCTTTTTAAGAAGCGAGCAAGAGAAAAATTAACGGGTTGCATAGCTACTTCATCACCGTGAGGAGGAATATTTAGCCTAGCAGGAAGTTTGTTTACTGGTGCAGCTACCACCTAAACTTCCACCAACTTTACCTGGTTAAGTGCAACACATAAATTTATGAGTACGTTCCATTTTCGAATCTTAATGAACTGTAATATGTGAAAATAGATGTAAGTTGTGCAGGCTGAGCACCATTAAAGGCAGCATTATTGTCATTATTTTACACTCTGTAAAATAACTCATTTGCAATTATCTGCCACAATTCATTGCAACAGTTCTTCTAATCACAGAACAGGTGGCGGGTTGTACCCCAGGCAGTGACTCAATCCCCATCAGTTCTAAGAATTGTTATTATGATTTAACGAGTCTAAATTGTTATAATTTTTTCAGCTTCTAGATGCTGTTTCATTGTTTATGTAGTGAATAAAAAAAATGGATTTTTGGTTGTCTTAATGTAACAAATATTATGAACATGAACTTTATCTGTTTGGCTCTGATTGTAAATATAAATAAAATTACTAATGGTAGTTTTGAACATTGTTCAAGAACTTATTTCTATAATCAAAATAAGAAGTAAATTATTTGGTATTTCAAACATTAGTAAAATCTGAACTGAAGAAAATAATTTAATACAAACTATCAAATAATTTTAATAGGTCCTGTAAATGAAAATCTGGAAGGATAATTGAAATTGTAATGGTAAATGACTTTGAATCATGCAATTACTGCACGTCTAATCACAGAGATAACGGATATAATTTTCCCAGCTTGATATCAAAGTATGAGAATAAATGGAAAAAGTGGGTGCATAGCATTCCTAATTAGAAACCGGAGGAGATGAGAGAGAAAAAAACAGTCAAATGAGTATGTAACAGGGACATTCAGAGCTTGTGGTTCCAAGGTGGTTGTTGCATGCAAAGAGTACGTCTCCTTATTCGGAGCATGTTAACACACCCATATAGGCTGCCTCACCAACCAGCGAACCAGGTTGTTAGGGTCTGGTGATCGGGGCCCCATCAGCAGATCAACTCCTTGGTTCAACCAATCATAATGTGGGTCTGGCAATTGTAAAGGTGACGTGGATTCCACTCACATGTTTACCATTGTCATTCCCACCCTGAGCTGGTTGTTGCACGGTCGTCTCTGTCTCTTGGCTGCTGTTTTGCCTTGACTACCGTGGCGTGCACTAATACTACTCTATTTGTATATAGTGTACATAATTGTTCAAAACTGTAAATACTTGGTGAAGGAAAATACAAAACTTAAGATATATATTTACTTGGTGAAGGAAAATACAATTCAAATTATTTTCTATTGTGTTTCTTTGCTCCAAGCTCCCTTTTACACTCAGGATAACAGGCCTTAGAACCTGAGGTTGTAATAGTGGTGAAAGCAGTGATGTGCAACACACCACTACAGATGAAGGCAGGAATATAACTATAACAACAATGCCGTGATTGACTCGTCAGAGAGGGTGGCAACAAGAGCCTACACGAGCAATGGAAAACTGTAGACCGAGGGAGACTTTAAAAAAGAGAGAGAATATGGAGCGATAATAGGGATTAAAAGCGAAGAAATGAGATACTGAATGTATTCCTGGAAGCCTTCTTGTGTCTGCATGTCTGGGAGACAACTAGAGACAGAAGAGGGGACGATCCAGCAACCCTAGAACTTCTATTTTCCCCCTAGGTGAATCTGACACCGTAGATAATAAATTCAGGAAGCCCCTCGGTGCTAGCGATCACGCAACACACTGAGCTTCAAGTACTTTGTGCACCTATGGATATACACACAGGAAATTCTTGAATGCAGTGCAATAGGAAGGAAAGCAAGATGGATGGAATGTCAATAAATGGTGCAATTTGTTGATGGACAGTTACAAGAATAAGCAAGTTTATTCAGGTATACACAAATACAGTTACGTAGATTATCATACATAACAGCATATGTGTAAAAAAACCACCCTGATAACCCCAAAAATCAGACAGATACACAAAAGCAGAAGCAATGAATCGAGGCTGTGACTTACCAAAATGTGCAAAAAGGCAAAAGCTAAAAGTGCAATAGTGTGGAAAAATATAGAGAGGAAAGAACGTAAGAGAACAGAGGAGTGAGGAGAACCAGTGAAGAATATGCAAGGATAAGAAGACAGGCTGAACGACACTTTGTGAATGAAGTATACCTGAGTACACCAGAAGTATACCTGGAGTATACCTGGAGTATACCAGAAGTATACCTGGAGTATACCTGGAGTATACCTGGAGTATATCAGGAGTATACCTGCAGTATACCTGCAGTATACCAGGAGTATACCTGCAGTATACCAGGAGTATACCTGGAGTATACCAGTATACCTGGAGTATACCAGTATACCTGGAGTATACCTTGAGTACACCAGTATACCTGGAGTATACCTTGAGTACACCAGTATACCTGGAGTATACCAGTATACCTGGAGTATACCAGTATACCTGGAGTTTACCAGTATACCTGGAGTTTACCAGTATACCTGGAGTATATCTGGAGTATACCAGTATACCTGGAGTATACCAGTATTCCTGGAGTATACCAGTATACCTGGAGTATAGCTGGAGTTGACCTGGAGTATACCTGGAGTTTACCTGGAAAGGGTTTCGAGCATCAACGCCCCAGAGCCTCGGTATGAGACCAGGCCTCGTGGTGGATCAGGGTCTGCTCAACCGGGCTGTTACTGCTGGCCGCACGCAAACTGACGTACGAACCACAGCCCGGCTGGTCAGGTACTGACTTTAGTTGCCTATCCAGTGCCTTCTTGAAGACAGCTAGGGGTCTATTGCTAATCCCCCTTATGTTTGCTGGGAGGCAGCTGAACAGTCTTGGGCCCCTGACACTTACTGTGTTGTCTCTTATCGTGCTAGTGGCACCCCTGCTTTTCATTGAGGAAATGTTGCACTCCTGCCGAGTCTTTTGCTTTCATAGGGAGTGTTTTTCGTGTTCAAGTTTGGTACTAATCCCTCTAGGATTTTCCAAGTGTATATTATGTATCTCTCTCGCCTCCGTTCCAGGGAATACAAATCAAGAGCCTTCAACCGTTCCCATTAATTTAGGTGCCTTATCGTACTTATGTGTGCCGTGAAAGTTCTTTGTATGCGCTCCAGGTCAGCAATTTCGCCTACCTTGAAAGGGGGCAGTTAGTGTACAGCAGTATTCCAGCCTAGAGAGAACAAGCGATATGAAGAGAATCATCATGGGCTTGGCGTCCCTAGTTTTGAAGGTTCTTATTATCCATCCTATCATTTTCCAAGCAGATGCGGTAGATATATTGTTGTGTTTTTTTGAAGGCGAGATCCTCTGACATTATCACTCCCAGTCCTTAACATTATTTTTTTCGCTCTATTGTATGGTTAGATTTTGTTGTATACCCTAATGCAGTTTTAATTTCCCCAAGTTTTCTATTATGAGTAGTTGAAATTTCTCTTCATTGAACTTCATATTGTTTTGAGTGGCCCACTTGAAGATTTGGAGTCTTGAGTTGTCTTCGATGGAGGTCACTGCCATGGCAATCCGGGTGGCATCCGCAAAGGAAGACACGGAGCTACGGCTTACATCTCTGTCTATGTCAGAAATGAGGATGAGGAATAGAATGGGAGCGAGTACTGTGCCTTATGGAACAGAGCTTTCCACCGTAGCTGCCTCAGACTTTACTCTGTTTACTATTACTCTTTGTGTACTATTTGTCAGGAAGTTATAGATCCATCTACCAACTTTTCCTGTTATTCCTTTATCACGCATTTTGTGTGCTATTACACCGTGGTCACACTTGCCGAAAGCTTTTGCAAAGTCTATGTATACTACAAATGTATTTTGTTTATCCTCTACAGCATCCAGGACCTTGTCATAGTGGTCCAGTAGCTGGGACAGGCAGGAGCGACCTGCTCTAAATCCGTGTTGCCCTGAGTTGTGTAATTGATGGGTATCTAGGTGGTTGGCGATCTTGCTTCTTAGAATCCTCTCAAAGATTTTTATGATATAGGATGTTAGTGCTATCGGTCTGTAGTTTTTTGCAATTACTTTACTGCCTACTTTGTAGAGTGGGGCTATGTCTGTTTTTTTTAGTGTGTGGGATGACCCCTGTGTCCATGCTCCCTCTCCATAGAATGCTGAAGGCACGTGACAGGGGCTTCTTGCAGTTCTTGATGAACACGGTGTTCCATGAGTCTGGGCCTGGGGCAGAGTGCATGGGCATGTCATTTATTGCCCTTTCAAGTCTAGTGGTTATTATTATTATTATAATCAAGGTGGAAGCGCTAAACCCGTAGGATTATACAGCACCTTTCGGGGGGGAGGGTAATGGAAGGTATTCAAGCTTAATTCAGGGAACTGGAGCACAGCTCCAGCTCCCTAGCCCCTCACCAGCATCAAGGAACCTTCCTTGAGGGGAAAGTCTTGTGGTGTTAGGATAGCATCGGAGATTTTTGAGATGAACAGATACGAATAACACCCAAAGCAAAATTAAGTCTGGGAAGCCTAAGATTAACTTTCAGGACTCTCAACAAGGAGTCATTCACAACAATATACGTGGCGTATGTCCGGCCCAACTTAGATTATGCAGCACCAGTATGGAACCCCACCTGATAAAGCATGTTATGATGCTGAAAAAAGTGCATAGGTTTGAAGCAGGACTAGTACCGAATCTAAAGGAAAAAAGACAGGAGACGCTAAGGGAGCTAAATTTGATGACAAAAGAGGGCAGAAGTACCGAAGGTAACATTATGAAAAATGCCGAGAGCAGATGACAGAGTGGATATATATATATATATATATATATATATAGTGTTGGAGAGGAGAAAGGCGGGAATATGAAGGCCCATCTGAAAGTTTGGTTTATATTATTGTTGCATTACAGAGGAGCACTAAACCCGTAGGGTTATACATCGAAGGAGAAAGTAAAAACATTAATGAGTCACATGTATGTTAGGAAATATTTCTTTGGACTTAAAGTGGCCAGGAAGTGGAATTACCTGGATACTGAAGTGGTAGAGGCAGGTTGCATACATAGCTTCAAGAAGAGGTATGGTAGAACTAATGCAGCCCGATGTGAGAAAACCCAGAAGGTGCCAGGTTAGTATATACGAGGAGTAAACCACACACACACACACACACACACACACGCACACACAGGGGCCAGGAGCTATGACTCGACCCCTGCAACCACAACTAGGTGAGTACACACACACACACACACACACACACACACACAGTGGAGACAGAAGCGACCCCAGAAAGACGGAGAGGTGGGGTACACCATCAGGTGTTGGACAGAATACGTACAGCTGAGGAAGAAGTGAAGAGGCTGCTAAGCGAGCTAGATACCTCAAAGGTGATGGGACTGCATAATATCTCTCCATGGCTCTTGAGAAAGGGAGCAGAAGAGCTATGTATGCCACTAGCAACAATCTTCAACTCATCTATCGAAACAGGGTGACTATCTGAGGTATGTAAGACAGCAAATGTAGTACCAATTTTTAAAAAAGGAGACAGACATGAAGCACTAAACTACAGATCAGTGTCACTGACATGTATAGTATGCAAAGTCATGGAGAAGATTATCAGGAGAAGAGTGGTGGAGCACTTAGAAAGGAATGAGCTTATCAACGACGGCCAACACGGTTTCAGGGACGGGAAATCCTGTGTCTCAAACCTACTAGAGTTCTATGACAGGGTGACATCAGTAAGACAAGAGAGAGAGGGGTGGGTAGATTGCGTTTTCTTGGATTGAAAGAAGGCTTTTGACACAGTTCCACACAGGAGATTAGTGCAAAAGCTGGAGGACCAGGCAGGTATAACAAAGAAGGCACTGCAATGGATCAGGGAATACCTGTCAGGAAGACATCAGAGAGTCATGGTACGTGTCGAGGTGTCAAAGTGGGTGCCTGTGACGAGCGGGGTTCCACAGGGGTCAGTCCTAGGACCGGTGCTGTTTCTGGTATATGTGAACGACATGACGGAAGGAATAGACTCAGAAGTGTATCTGTTTGCATATGATGTGAAGTTGAGAAGAATTTAATTGGACAAGGACCAGGCAGAACTACAAAGAAATCTGAACAGGCTGCAGGCATGGTCCAGAAAGTGGTTCCTGGAGTTCAACCCTACCAAGTGCAAAGTCATGAAGATTGAGAAAGGGCAAAGAAGACCCCAGACGGAGTACTGTCTAGAGGGCCAGAGACTGCAAACATCACTCAAGGAAAAGGAACTTGGGCACATCTCCTGAGGTGCACATCCACCTCAAACTACTGCAGCATACGGGCGCCTAGCAAACCTAAGAACAGCATTCCGACATAATAAGGAGTCGTTCACCATGTATGTCACCATCATACACCATTATGTCAGGCCTATATTGGAGTATGCAGCACCAGTTTGGAATGCACATCTAGTAAGCATGTAAGGAAATTAGAGAAAGTGCAAAGTTTTGCAACAAGACTAGTCCCGGAGCTAAATTGCATGTCCTACGAGGAGAGGTTAAGGGAAATCGACTTGACGACATTGGAGGACAGGAGAGAAAGAGAAGGATATGATAACAACAAACCAAATACTGAGAGGAATCGACAAGGTGGACAGAGACAGGCTGTTCCAGAGATGGGACTCAGCAATATGTATGTCACAATTGGAATTTGAAGATTCAGATGAATCACAGGGTTGTTAGGAAGTATTTCTTCAGTCAGAGTTGTCAGGAAGTGAAATAGTCTGGGATATTGATGTAGTGGAGACAGAATCCATACATAGCTTTAAGAAGAGGTATGATGAAGCTCATGGAACAGGAAGCGTGACCTAGTAGCGACCAGTGAAGAGGAGGGGCCAGAAGCTGTGACTCGACTCTTGCAACCAGAACTAGGCGAGTACAACTAGGTGAGTACACTTACACATACACACACACACACACACACACACACACACACACACACACACACACACACACACTAATAGTTGCGACCAGCGACGAGGTTGGGCCAGAACTCGACTTCTGCAACCCACATGTGCACCTTACTCTGAGTAACACACACGTGCAGCTTACTCTGAGTAACACACATGTGCAGCTTACTCTGAGTAACACACGTGCACCTTACTCTGAGTAACACGCACGTGCAGCTTACTCTGAGTAACACACGTGCACCTTACTCTGAGTAACACGCACGTGCAGCTTACTCTGAGTAACACACATGTGCAGCTTACTCTGAGTAACACACACGTGCAGCTTAATCTGAGTAACACACACGTGCAGCTTACTCTGAGTAACACACATGTGCAGCTTACTCTTAGTAACACACACGTGCAGCTTACTCTGAGTAACACACACGTGCAGCTTACTCTGAGTAACACACACGTGCAGCTTACTCTGAGTAACACACATGTGCAGCTTACTCTGAGTAAAACACAGTGCACTTACTCTGAGTAACACACGTGCAGCTACTCTGAGTAACACACACGTGCAGCTTACTCTGATTAACACACAGTGCAGCTTACTCTGAGTAACACACGTGCAGCTTACTCTGAGTAACACACGTGCAGCTTACTTGAGTAACACACAGTGCAGCTTACTCTGAGTAACACACAGTGCAGCTTACTCTGAGTAACACACGTGCAGCTTACTCTGAGTAACACACGTGCAGCTTACTATGAGTAACACACATGTGCAGCTTACTCTGAGTAACACACATGTGCAGCTTACTCTGAGTAACACACGTGCAGCTTACTCTGAGTAACACACACGTGCAGCTTACTCTGAGTAACACACATGTGCAGCTTACTCTGAGTAACACACGTGCAGCTTACTCTGAGTAACACACGTGCAGCTTACTCTGAGTAACACACGTGCAGCTTACGCTGAGTAACACACGTGCAGCTTACTCTGAGTAACACACGTGAAGCTTACCTGAGTAACACACAGTGCAGCTTACTCTGAGTAACACACGTGCAGCTTACCTGAGTAACACACGTGCAGCTTACTCTGAGTAACACACGTGCAGCTTACTCTGAGTAACACACGTGCAGCTTACTCTGAGTAACACACGTGCAGCTTACTCTGAGTAACACACGTGCAGCTTACTCTGAGTAACACACACGTGCAGCTTACTCTGAATAACACACGTGCAGCTTACTCTGAGTAACACACGTGCAGCTTACTCTGAGTAACACACGTGCAGCTTACTCTGAGTAACACACGTGCAGCTTACTCTGAGTAACACACGTGCAGCTTACTCTGAGTAACACACACGTGCAGCTTACTCTGAGTAACACACATGTGCAGCTTACTCTGAGTAACACACGTGCAGCTTACTCTAACACACATGACTGTGGCAGGCTGGGGGAGGTATGTTGTGTCGCCTGACTCACTGACAGTATTGTCATGCACGATCTTATATATTTTAATTTCTGTGGTTGAATTGTGTGACACATCAATACATTGATGTAAATATGACACACCTAGCAGAGGGTGCAGACTTATGACACTCAGACGGCTTCTAGATGACGCACTCTTCTCCAGATCTTTGCCTTTAACAACGCACTCTTCTCCCCCTTCCTTCCCTCCCAACACACACGAGACACAGCAACACACCTGGAAGTTAAAAATTCAGATGAGTAATAGGGATGTTAGGAAGTATTTATTCAGCACTGGAGTGTTCAGGAAGCAGAGCACTCTGGAGATCGATGTATTGGAGGCAGGATCCAAACAGCTTTCAGATGAGGTACGATAAGGTTCTTAGAGCAGATAGAGAGTAGTCATAGTAGCGACTAGCGAAGAAGCGGGGCCAGGAGCTGTGAATCGACCCCTGAAACCACAAACAGGTGAATACAAATAGGTGAGTATACACACACACCCCAGGCCAAATGTCTATCGACAAGTGCCTTTCACAAATAACTTACAAACACACGCGTGAGCAAGCTTACCCTCTCACCCCTCTCACCACCCCTCTCACCTCTCATTACCACCACCCTCTCACCACGACCCCTCTCACCTCAACACTCACCACCTCCCTCTCACCACATGGCCCCACAATGGTGGTTTACGCTTCCCCAACCACTCCCAAATAATTAAATAATTAACCTCTCCTCCGCACCCTCTCTGGTTTATACCAACATTCACGCAAACCCCCCTCTCACTCTCTGTCTGCCTCTCTCTCTCTCCTGTAACCCACCTGTGTTTCCCCAGCCCGGGAACCACCACCTGTGTTTCCCCAGCTCGGGGACCACCACCTGTGTTTCCCCAGCCCGGGAACCACCACCTGTGTTTCCCCAGCTCGGGGACCACCACCTGTGTTTCCCCAGCCCGGGAACCACCACCTGTGTTTCCCCAGCTCGGGGACCACTACCTGTGTTTCCCCAGCTCAGGGACCACCACCTGTGTTTCCCCAGCTCGGGGACCACCACCTGTGTTTCCCCAGCTCGGGGACCACCACCTGTGTTTCCCCACCTCGGGGACCACCACCTGTGTTTCCCCAGCTCGGGGACCACCACCTGTGTTTCCCCAGCTCGGGGACCACCACCTGTGTTTCCCCAGCTCAGGGACCACCACCTGTGTTTCCCCAGCTCGGGGACCACCACCTGTGTTTCCCCAGCTCGGGGACCACCACCTGTGTTTCCCCAGCTCGGGGACCACCACCTGTGTTTCCCCAGCTCGGGACCCCACCTGTGTTTCCCCACCTCGGGGACCACCACCTGTGTTTCCCCAGCTCGGGGACCACCACCTGTGTTTCCCCACCTCGGGGACCACCACCTGTGTTTCCCCACGTCGGGGACCACCACCTGTGTTTCCCCAGCTCAGCGACCACCACCTGTGTTTCCCCAGCTGGGGATCACTACCTGTGTTTCCCACCTCGGGGACCACCACCTGTGTTTCCCAGCTCAGGGACCACCACCTGTGTTTCCCCAGCTCGGGGACCACCACCTGTGTTTCCCCAGCTCAGGGACCACCACCTGTGTTTCCCCAGCTCGGGGACCACCACCTGTGTTTCCCCAGCTCGGGACCACCACCTGTGTTTCCCCAGCTCGGGGACCACCACCTGTGTTTCCCAAGCTCGGAGACCACCACCTGTGTTTCCCCACCTCGGGGACCACCACCTGTGTTTCCCCACCTCGGCGACCACCACCTGTGTTTCCCCAGCTGGGGGACCACTACCTGTGTTTCCCCACCTCGGGACCACCACCTGTGTTTCCCCAGCTCGGGACCACCACCTGTGTTTCCCCAGCTCGGGGACCCCCACCTGTGTTTCCCCACCTCGGGGACCACCACCTGTGTTTCCCCAGCTCGGGGACCACCACCTGTGTTTCCCCACCTCGGGGACCACCACCTGTGTTTCCCCACGTCGGGGACCACCACCTGTGTTTCCCCAGCTCGGCGACCACCACCTGTGTTTCCCCAGCTGGGGGACCACTACCTGTGTTTCCCCACCTCGGGGACCACCACCTGTGTTTCCCCAGCTCAGGGACCACCACCTGTGTTTCCCCAGCTCGGGGACCACCACCTGTGTTTCCCCAGCTCGGCGACCACCACCTGTGTTTCCCCAGCTCGGGGACCACCACCTGTGTTTCCCCAGCTGGGGGACAATCACCTGTGTTCCCCCAGCTGGGGGACCACCACCTGTGTTTCCCCAGCTCGGGGACCACCACCTGTGTTTCCCCACATCGGGGACCACCACCTGTGTTTCCCCAGCTCGGCGACCACCACCTGTGTTTCCCTAGCTCGGGGACCACCACCTGTGTTTCCCCAGCTGGGAAACAATCACCTGTGTTCCCCCAGCTGGGGGACCACCACCTGTGTTTCCCCAGCTCGGGGACCACCACCTGTGTTCCCCCAGCTCGGGGACCACATGTGTTTCCCCAGCTCGGGGACCACCACCTGTGTTTCCCCAGCTTGGGGACCACCACCTGTGTTCCCCCAGCTCGGTGACCACCACATGTGTTTCCACAGCTCGGGGACCACCACCTGTGTTTCCCCAGATATGGGACCACCACCTGTGTTTCCCCAGCTCGGGGACCACCACCTGTGTTTCCCCAGCTCGGGGACCACCACCTGTGTTTCCCCAGCTCGGGGACCACCACCTGTGTTTCCCCAGCTCGGGGACCACCACCTGTGTTTCCCCAGCTCGGGGACAACCACCTGTGTTTACCCAGCTCGGGGACCACCACCTGTGTTTCCCCAGCTCGGGGACCACCACCTGTGTTTCCCCAGCTCGGGGACAACCACCTGTGTTTACCCAGCTCGGGGACCACCACCTGTGTTCCCCCAGCTCGGTTACCACCACCTGTGTTTCCCCAGCTCGGGGACCACCACCTGTGTTTCCCCAGCTCGGGGACCCCCACCTGTGTTTCCCCAGCTCGGGGACCACCACCTGTGTTCCCCCAGCTCGGGGACCCCCACCTGTGTTTCCCCAGCTCGGGGACCACCACCTGTGTTTACCCAGCTCGGGGACCCCCACCTGTGTTTCCCCAGCTCGAGGACCACCACCTGTGTTTCCCCAGCTCGGGGACCACCACCTGTGTTTCCCCAGCTCGGGGACCACCACCTGTGTTTCCCCAGCTCGGGGACCACCACCTGTGTTTCCCCAGCTCGGGGACCACCACCTGTGTTTTATGTCCGCGTTGTTTTATTCATATTATTTTCCAACTGCTTGGCTGTGTGTGTTTTCTGAGGTGACAGAGGCAGTGAGTGGAAAGGTACGCTCAGTGTAGGTAGACATAGACGACTTGTTCATGCTAGCAATCGAGTTCCTCGAGTACTAGCGCACTCGGCTCACACAGTGAGGTCCGTGGTTCGATCCCCGTTACAGGTGGAAAAATTAGGACGTGTTTCCTTAAGAACATAAGAAAGAAGGAACACTGCAGCAGGCCTACTGGTCCCTGCGAGGCAGGTCCAAGTCTCCTACCAGCTTAGCCAATGCCCCAACCTAGTCATGTCAGGTCACATTCACTTAAGGGGCACGGCATCTGACCTAGTAACACAAGCTAGTCAGGTCCAACTCACACCCACCCGCACCCACTCATGTATTTATCTAGCCTATTTTTAAAACTACACAACGTTTTAGCCTCTATAACTGTACTCGAGAGTTTGTTCCACTCATCCACAACTCTATTACCAAAACAGTGCTTTCCTATATCCTTCCTGAATCTGAATTTTTCAAACTTAAAGCCATTGCTGCGAGTCCTGTTTAGGCTAGATATTTTTAGCACGCTATTTATTTATTCCTGTTTTCCATTTGTACACCTCAATCATATCCCCCCTAATTCTACGTCTTTCTAGAGAGTGCAGATTCAGGGCCCTCAGTCTATCCTCATAGGGAAGATTTCTGATACATGGGATCAACTTTGTCATCCTCCTTTGTACGTTTTTCAGAGCATTTATATCCATTCTGTAATACGGTGACCAGAACTGTGCAGCATAATCTAGATGAGGCCTAACCAAGGATATATAGAGTTGAAGAACAACCTGAGGACTCCTTTTATTTATGCTTCTTGATATGAAGCCAAGGATTCTGTTTGCTTTATTGCGAACACTTATGCACTGTTGTCTTTGCTTTAGATTACTGCTAACCAGAACTCCCAAATTCTTTTCGCAATCAGTAATATTAAGATCTACATTATTTAGTTTATATGTGACATGGTTATTTTTCTGTCCAATGTTTATAACTTTGCATTTGTCTATATTAAACTGCATCTGCCACTTCTCCGACCACTGCATCAGTCTATTCAAATCTTCCTGGAGTGCTCTAATGTCCTCGTCAGAATGAATTGGACGGCCTATTTTGGTGTCGATGGCAAACTTGCTTATGTCGTTATATGTGCGGGTTGTGTGTGTATTGTTCCAGTCACGGTATTGTGCCTTTTTGTTATTTATGTCGCTTTTTATTCCCTCATCTATGTCGTTAATGCAGATTGTGAACAACAAGGGGCCCAATATTGTAAAGTCATTCCAGTTCAACCCACCCAGGTAATTTTTCAGCCCTATGAAATCAGACAAGCAGAAGTCAGGGACAGAGACTTGATTGCCATTATTAGGGTAATTCCATGATATAATAAAACTGAGTGATTTTTGATCACTTTCCCCAAGCTCATCATTAACCTTAAGATTATTAATTAGTGATTCCCTGCTGGTAAGAACCAAGTCTAGCAGGTTATTTCCTCTAGTTGGTTCTGTCACAAACTGTTTTAAAAAACAATCCTGAATCGTTTCAAGAAAGTCACTAGACTCTAAATTTCCTGCCAAATTGCTCCAGTCAATTTGTCTAAAGTTGAAATCTCCCATTAGCACAACATATTCGTATATAGATGAGCTACGAATTTCGTCCCATAGAAGTTTACTACACTCCCTATCAAAATTTGTGGTCCTGTAAATCGCACCCAAGATTAGTTTTTCACGGCCCTCGAGAAGCTGTAACCAAACAGATTCAGTGGCTGATGCTTCTAATCTTATATCTTGTCTAACACAACAATTTAAATTGTCTGACATACATCGCTACTCCACCACTCTTCCTGTTGACCCTATCAGTGTGGAATAATTTATAGTCTTGTATGTGACATTCAGAAGGCATCTCTATCTTTCAGATTGAGCCAGGTCTCTGTTATAGCAATAATATCTATGTTTCCCGCACTTGCAATTAATCTTAGCTCATCTATCTTATTTCTTACATTCCTGCAATTAGTACAGTAAACCTTAAGGAGCTTGTCTCTTGCTGCCCTCTGCTGTCTCCCTTTGTTTGCTGACCTGATCTATTGTATTTATTTAGAACTTTATGATGAATGTCTTTATACATTTACTGTTTTCAGCCCTAGTGTTGCAACCTGACTGTTTCCATACACACCCATACCTCTATCTTCAATCAGTTTAAAATCCTAGACATGTCAGCAAAGGCCCTCTCGATCGAGTTGGCAAGTGCTTCCACCCCTGCCCCAGAGAGATGTACCCCATCCCTTGTATACATATCATGTTTGCCATAAAAGTTGTCCCTGTTTTCAATGAATGGGATTGCAAGTTCCTTGCAGTATCTGTCTAGCCAGCAATTTACACCAATTGCCCTAGACAACCATTCATTTCCCACTCCCCTTCTAGGCAAGATGCTACATATGATTGGGACCCCTCCCTTAGACTTAATTAAATCTGTAGCTGACCTGTATTTATCTAGCAGCTCTTCTCTCCTACCCTTCCCAGACAGATAATGGGCTTGTTCTCATTACCTGGCATATTATCCAACCTGTTGACTATATCACCAACACCAGCTCCAGGGAAGCACACTCTCTCTCTCACCTTATTATTCCTATTACAGAAAGCACGTTCTATATATATTACCTGTGAGTCACCAACCACA
Source organism: Cherax destructor (assembly GCA_009830355.1). Taxonomy (NCBI): domain Eukaryota; kingdom Metazoa; phylum Arthropoda; class Malacostraca; order Decapoda; family Parastacidae; genus Cherax; species Cherax destructor. The sequence continues at coordinate 60,162 of WNWK01004891.1, forward strand.
AGAATTCGCTTACCTAACCATACCACGGGTGGCGTTCGAACCCGGTCACAGAGTTCAAAACTCCAGACCGTGCATAGCCACTGGGCCAGCTACCTTCAATAAGATTCATCCAACTAGGTATATTTCTACACCATAGGAAGGTTAGCATAGGCACCTAGTTGGATGAATCTTATTGAAGCTAGCTGGCCCAGTGGCTTACGCGACGGTCTGGAGTTTTGAGACTCTGTGACTGCGGGTTCAAACCCCAACCGTGGTATGGTTTGTTTGCAATCGTGTCATTACGATTTCGTGAGTCATATTCGCTTACCTCTATTAGCAAGGGAAGTAGTACCTTTACCTTCACTGACCACTGAAGTACACTCATCCTGAAAAACAGAGAAGCGATTTCCTACCTTCAAATCTTCTCTTAACTTTCCTTATTTTGATGTTCCTGCCATTACTGGGAACTACTCGCCACTTGTAGCAGGTGCTGGACTGCACCTCACTCCTGGTAGCCTCATTCCCTCAACCACTCCAGCCACCTCACACTCACTCCCAAACCCATTGAGGTGAACCTTCAGCCTCCTAATTTCCTCCTGGAGAAGCAGGACCTCCTCCTTCAACACTCCAACCTCAGATTTTAAAACACTGCACAAGCAAGCCATGGCTTTGTAACCCTCCAAAGCAGCTCAGGGCCTGTGACCTCTCGTGACGACTGACCACTGACGACTGCTGTCTATTTTTACCTTACAGTAAAATAGGTACCTGGGTGTTAGTGGACTGGTGTGGGTCGCATCCTGGAAACAAAATTTACTTAATTTACACGAAATGCTCAGCATAACAAGAGGCTTTCTATATAGTACTATGTCACTGATGTCAGCTATGTTCTGTATACCTTGTACATGTACTTGTAGAAATAAAAGATTATTATTATAGTATTAAAGACAGACGGAGCAGGAGGTGTGCTCCAGGAAGATGAACACCGATGATTTGTTCAACAGCCACGTCATTAGAAAGTAACGATGCAGAGAACACCAACTTGATTGCCTAATCAATAGTTACGGGTGTGAAAAGTTGCATATTTGCAACACTGCCTTTTAATGATGAGAAAGTTGCATGTTTGCAACACTGCCTCTCAATTATGAGAAAGTTGCATGTTTGCAACACTGTCTCTCAATGGTGAGAAAGTTGCATGTTTGCAACACTGCCTCTCAATGGTGAGAAAGTTGCATGTTTGCAACACTGCCTCTCAATGGTGAGAAAGTTGCATGTTTGCAACACTGCCTCTCAATGGTGAGAAAGTTGCATGTTTGCAACACTGCCTCTCAATGGTGAGAAAGTTGCATGTTTGCAACACTGCCTCTCAACGGTGAGAAAGTTGCATGTTTGCAACACTGCCTCTCAACGGTGATAAAATTGCATGTTTGCAACACTGCCTCTCAACGGTGAGAAAATTGCATGTTTGCAACACTGCCTCTCAATGGTGAGAAAGTTGCATGTTTGCAACACTGCCTCTCAATGGTGAGAAAGTTGCATGTTTGCAACACTGCCTCTCAATGGTGAGAAAGTTGCATGTTTGCAACACTGCCTCTCAATGTGAGAAAGTTGCATGTTTGCAACACTGCCTCTCAATGATGAGAAAGTTGCATGTTTGCAACACTGCCTCTCAATGATGAGAAAGTTGCATGTTTGCAACACTGCCTCTCAATGATGAGAAAGTTGCATGTTTGCAACACTGCCTCTCAATGATGAGAAAGTTGCATGTTTGCAACACTGCCTCTCAATGAAGAGAAAGGTTGCATGTCTGCAACACTGCCTCTCAATGATGAGAATGGTTGCATGTTTCCAACACTGCCTCTCAGTGATGAGAAAGATTGCATGTTTGCAACACTGCCTCTCAATGATGAGAAAGTTGCATGTTTGCAACACTGCCTCTCAATGATGATAAAGTTGCATGTTTGCAACACACTCTCAATGCTGAGAAAGTTGCATGTTTGCAACACTGCCTCTCAATGAAGAGAAAGTTGCATGTTTGCAACACTGCCTCTCAATGAAGAGAAAGTTGCATGTTTGCAATACTGCCTCTCAATGAAGAGAAAGTTGCATGTTTGCAACACTGCCTCTCAATGATGAGAAAGTTGCATGTTTGCAACACTTCCTCTCAATGGTGAGAAAGTTGCATGTTTGCAACACTGCCTCTCAGTGATGAGAAAGTTGCATGTTTGCAACACTGCCTCTCAGTGATGAAAAAAGTTGCATGTTTGCAACACTGCCTCGTAATGAGGATAAACTTGCATGTTTGCAACACTGCCTCTCAATGTTGAGAAAGTTGCATGTTTGCAACACTGCCTCTCAATGATTACCTCCTGTCTTCTACTAGTTGGCTCCGCTTCTTCTGTCGTCAAGATGTTCTGCACCTCACCTTTGACAGTATATTAGTCTCCATTCTGTTGCTTCAGCTTCACAGTATTCGAGACTATGGAGCAGAACTCTTCTCCAGGCTGAGGGACTGACCACCTCAAACTACGTCTCCGATGATGATGGACTGATTACATCCGGTAACAACAACAACTGCTTAAAGCTACAAACACCACAATCAATGATTGAAACATACATAGTATTTAATACTCTCACTGCTCCCAGCACCATACAATAGGGCTGTCTACAAGCCACTCAAATAAGGATAACAAAAACGTCTTGTATTAGGGGCTAAATTCAGTTTTACTTAGAGCGCAGTTATTATAACTGCTTCTGTTGCCTTCTCTGTATTCGACTGAAGAAGCCTACTAAGTAGGCGAAAAGTTCCGTAATAAAGATACCCAAGTGTTGCACCTGCGTCTTACCTGTCATATTGTCGATATTGTTTACGATTATCATATTCACATTAGAATGTAACCATGATTTCATTACTACTGGTGTCAATCTTAGTCAGTGAAAAGAATAATTTGGAAGCAAATAAGATTTGTGCCCCTTATTCGACGGTTCCTAACATGTATGGTTTGAACCCGATCTGAGGATGCTTCCTCCAGTTATTGCACAGACTAACAATTGATAGTCTCTTAACTACGTTAGAAATGTATCATCGTTTAACAGATGCATCAGCCATTAATAATTGATGCCACTCAGAGGAGGCGGACATGTTATTACACAGAAAATAATACCAGACCATTTTAAAAGTATTATAATCACAACTAACTGCTAAACCCTTAAGGGTTACACAGCGTTGCAGGGTAGGGTATGCTAAAGTTGTAATATACCTGATCAGACACCAGTGAGGGTGAAGAGTATAACATGAGTTAGTAAAGGCAGCGTGGAATGCTTTGGGAAGTATAATCAAAGTTGGTGTAATATGTTTCTGACAAAAAGTCAAAGAGGAAGTCTGTGTCAAAGTTGGGGCCGCCAGTGAGGGGGGAAGATAAAGTAGAGACGTTGAAGCAGTGATGATGTACCCGCTGATAAACAGGACAGTAATAGAATATGGCAAACTGATATTGGAACTTTACAGTTCTCAGAGTGGCACTGGGCACCTCTCCATGACATACCCGTGAGTGAGACGTGTGTGCCCGATGTGAAGACGGGAGAGTAGTCTCCAAACATCAATATCAATGATAAGAAGACCAGAAGACTAACCACGGGTTGATAGAATATAATGTGTTATGACTCAACTCAGACCAACGTTGTTGCACACGGTTGCGAAGGTGGCTTGAGATTACAGCAACATAGAGAATGGAATACCTCTGTATGAAACTGCAGAGTCCACCTTCTCGTTGCCCTGAACTTCCACATGATCAGGGACCAGCAGAAAACAATTTCTTTGTTTTTGCTAGAAATGTGGCGCAACCAAAGTTGTTTTAGAAGAACTAGTGGATGAGGTGAATTAAATATTTTAATCTGCTGCAAAGCACTAAAGGAGTCTGAAACTACCACAGGTGTTGACGTAGGCCTGGATGCAATATGTATAATCATGATGAGAATTGCATATAGTTTACCTCTGAAAATACTAGCTGAGTTTAAGAAAGAACCTCGCACAACACTGTCTGGGAACACTGTTGCAAACTCGATACCATCAGAGGATTTAGAACTATCAGTGTAACCTGCATCAGCATGAGAATGAGATCGGCATGATAATGAGAATGAGATTGAAGTCAATCAGAAATGCATTCACAAATTATTGTTTAAAAAAGTTTAATAAAACTGTCACTATATGACTGATTCCAAAATAAATGTAAATTTCTCCTACAGTACAGTCGACCATCCAAAAATGTTTGAGGCGGACCAGAAGAGGCCCAGTTATTGCTCTTAATCGAACAATTCCAAATTTATTAACCATGTTAGTAAATTCGTAAATGTAATTCTACACTGTCTAAACTTAACGACTATCATTTTTTCTATACGATTCTTCTTTACTGAAGAAATATTATTTACATTATTTCGTGGCAAACACTGCTAAATAATTTAATAAATAAAATTTTCATATTGGCTTTGAAAGCCATCTAAAACCAGGAGAATTAACCTTTTAACGATTACAGACTCCCAATGGCTTGTCCAATATGTTCCCCAACCCCCTTCACCAGACTCAGGAAGTCATCAGTTGTATTAGGTTCCAGTATAACTTCAAAATATGTCAATAGCTTGGTATTGCTTTACATAGGGAATGATAGGGATAGATAGTTTATTGTAATCTAACAACTTTCTTTTTAAACTGTTCAGAAATTGAGTCCCATACACCCATTACTTAGTTGCCATGCTCACAAGGGCTGTGTATACCACCGGTTAAGAACCCTTGAGCTAAACCGTCTAAGTAGGTCACCGGTGATGGAAATTCTAAAACTATAGGAAGAGGCTTTCTCAGCAGTGAAGCTAAAACTGGAAATTGTCTATATAAGACTTAGAAGAGTTCTTTCACCTGCCAGCAGGTGCTTCAACCTTGCACTAGTGACGTTGCACCATTTGTGAAAATTTGAAACCGAGCCAATGAGACGTTCTCAAGTTATGAATGAACACTTCTGCAATATCTTGATCAAACTTCGGCCACCAGACCCACTTTCTAGCTTCTGCCTTCATGGCATTGATGCCATTATGGCCAACATGTTAATGCTCTAATATCTTACATCTCAATTCTACTGGCACTACCACTCTATTCCTCTACAATAATACATCCTCATGAATAGTCAGCTCTGATTTGATTAAAATAAAGTCAGATAAAGGTACACATACAACAACTACTATGCTTGAACCCACAATGTTTACATTTGACACCATTAATTACTTGTACCTCAGCAACAATGTTCTTTTCACTAACAAATACCTGTCCCAAGTTCGAAAGTTTTTCATTTTTTTTTTCAGATTTCATACTTTGCAATTCTAAATTTTCTGCCACTAAGTTAGGGAAATAAACTTCATGCACCACCGCCATGAATAACTGGTCTCTAACTCTGGGGTCAAATTGGCCCCCAAAGTTACAGTTCACAGCCAACGCTTTTAAATCCGTATACAATTCATGCAAGGACTCATCATATCATTTCTTCCTTTACTGAAATGCCAACAAACTGCGGTGGTAGGTTGGTGTCAGTGCATGGTAACTTTTCAGTGCCGCTGCCAAGTCTCTATAACTCTTCGTTTGTGGGAACTCTGCTGCACACACATTACCTAAATAACACTAAGTTTCTGATTCCAGGGACACTAGCAAGAAGTTCCTCTCGTTATTTTGCTCTTCAATTTCCAAATGAGCGAAATTGGCTTCAAACAAACTTAGAGCTCCAAAGAAAACTTATGTGGGTCTAAAGGCTCCAATCTTCCCTGTGACACCATGTTTACCCACTTGCTGTTGCCGCTGTAGTCGTACAATAATCACAGCTCTGCTGCAACGTCCTGGGCTGCCAGGATATCCCTACTACTTCAGGCCACATTGGCCCACTATCCTTGGCTCTGATGATGCCATCCTCGTTGCCACTGTTATGGTTGTAGGAGATAATGAAAGGTAGAGTACTCAGTGTGTTTACTCTCGCCTCGCCTCCGGTAACAACAACAACAAATGCTTAAAGCTACAAACACCACAATCAGTGATTGAAACATACATAGTATTTAATACTCTCACTGCTCCCAGCACCGTACAATATGGCTGTCTACAAGCCACTCAGATAAGGATAACAACAAGGTCTTGTATCAGGGGCTAAATTCAGTTGTACTTAGAGCGCAGTTATTATAACTGGTTGCCAATAACCCGAATGTTAATTACAACAAACTTCCAGGAGATCAAGAAGCAAATTCACTAATTGATATGATGGATAACTCATCTTGCAGCTGCTCTCCCCCCCTTCCTCCTACTTAACGTCCGTATTTCACTGTAATTAAGACATGACCTGAGTGGGTCAACGTTATCAGTCAGCATATCAAAAGCTTTCATCGCATCTATGCAAAACTGATTTTCTTTGTCGTTGTGGTATGTTATAGGTAACATTTAACCTACTTTAATCTAGTGTAAATAACGCAAACCCAGAAAATGGCTAAAGATGGTAAGAGAGAAATTGATTTAGTCCTCGTCTAGTAGAGACAAGGACAATTATTGTGACCAGCGGAGCATCACCAGCAGCCAGCCTCCTGAGATCACCTGTCAGGTCACACAAATTCTTGGTTCCATTTATACATATAAAATATTGAGATACATTAGTGATATTTTAATAATTAATTTAAAACAATTGTTAAAAAGATTCGGTGACCCGTTTGCCTGGTGGCAAAAGCTCTCGCTTCACACGGTGAGGGTCCGGGTTCGATTCCCGGCGAAGGGGTGGAAACATTGGACGTGTTTCCTTATACCGGTTGTTTATGTTCACCCATTGGTAAAATGGGTACCTGGGTATTAGTGGACTGGTGTGGGTCGCATCCCGGGATACAACTGACCTAATTTGCGGGAAATGCTCAACATAACAAAGGTACTTTCTATAAAGTATGTTAGTGATGTCAGCTATAGCCTGTATACCTTGTACATGTAGTAAATAAAAATATTGTATTATTATTATTTTCATACAAGTGCAGTGGAGTGCACTTGTATAAGAACACCGCTTAAGTTACATCGTGTTGTACCAATGAAGCAATGTACTCCACTCGTGTTGTACCAATGAAGCAATGTACTCCACTCGTGTTGTACCAATGAAGCAATGTACTCCACTCGTGTTGTACCAATGAAGCAATGTACTCCACTCGTGTTGTACCAATGAAGCAATGTACTCCACGTTAAGTGTCAACATCTTGCTATTGCCTTTAGCAACAAATCACTGAATATTTATTTAATAAATGCATTTTAATTTTATATAATAAGTGAGACGTTCACTCGAGATGATTATTATAATTATTTTAATCACGGGGAATCGCTAAACCCGTAGGATTATACCGTCACTCGAGATGAGAAAATTACGAATGTCAGGTGGAGACTGACGGAGTGGGAGTGGTTTTAGTAGTAGTATAACAGCAGCATCAGCAGTAGCAACAGTAGTAATCCAGTAGCAGCAGTAATAGTAGCAGTAGCGCAGTAGTAGTAGCAGTAGCAGCAGTAGTAGTAGCAGTAGCAGTAGCAGTAGCAGCAGTAGTAGTAGTAGAGGCGGTGGTGTGTTTGTTACGAGGGCTTGAGCAGCATGAGACCTGCTAACAGAAGTCTGATAATGGAGAGGAAATAAATTTCCTCCATCAAAGAAACGCGAACAATATGTTCCCAATTAGGTCAGGTGGACACCCCCTTCTCCCTCCCCGATCCTCCCCACCCCTTCCCCAGTCAATAACGATAGGCCTTCCTGAAGCCTACAAGAGCTAATGTATGACGTCCTACTAACTACCCAGCAGGCTGTGTACAAAGAGGACATTAGTACCCGGAAGGAAACAGGAAAAATTAGTCACTGACCTTCAAGACAAGGGTAGTGCGAGACTCAGAACATCAGAAAGGCTGGCGCAGGAAGATAAGTAAAGCACTCAAACCCTTCTGGGCCACAAGTAAACAAAGAAACCAAGAGAAGAAAGTATAATCGATGATTCCCGGCTACCCGGCAGTCAGCTGAAGGTACGACCGCTGGAGCAGAGGTGGCGCTGACATACACTCACCCCTGGATTACCAGGTTGAACCAAAGAAACCTGTCTGTTATGAAATCAAGCGAAAACACTTTCTTAATTTAAATGGTTTATATTTAGTGCGAGAAACATTGCCAGGTCGTGCTGCTATAACTGTCCGATACCCGTTTCTGATCAGGGCAAAATGAAAGCACAATGGATTCTTTCCGAAACTGGATTCACTGTAAATATTTTAAATTGGTAGACAATAGTGGCCTGGTTAGATTTCTCTGGCAAGAGGAGATGGGGTATGATGGTAGAATTACCGTCAGAATGTTAGGTAAATGGACACAGATGCAATTAATGTGAAATTTTATTGCAGCAACGTTTCTCTCTCCAGGATTTTTATCAAGCCGTAACGGCTTGACAAAGCTCCTGGAGAGCGAAACGTTGCCCCAATATAATATCACATTAGTTGCATCAGTGTCCATTTACCTAACTGGCCGGGTATGGCCCGCGTGCTATATTTTGTCCACAACTCCTTTACGAGGACGAGTTGCACTCGTGTGATGTGAGACATTACCTAAAATTTTAAACATTATAATGAGCTTAAAATATAATCTTCAATATATCAAGAAAACATAAAAAAGGCACAATACCGTGACTGGAACAATACACAAATAACCCACACATAGGAGAGAGAAACTTATCATGAAGTTTCGGTCCCACTCGGACCATTTACTAAGCCACACTAACGGAAGAGAGTGAGGAAGCCAGTATATATTGGCGAGCTGGAAAAAGGACTGGAACAAGAGAGGGAGAAGAGGAAATAGTGGTGGTGGTAGTTAGGTAGTGGAAATAGTAGAAGAAATAGTGGTAGTAGAAGTAGGGAGAGTAGTTTAGTGGAAAAAGAGAGGAAAAAAAAAGGGGAAGTGAAGGGTGAAGGGAGACATAAGAAAAGGTTTAAGCAACAGTAAAGGAAGGGTGGGGGAGCACTAAGTAGCAGTGGAAGCGGGGTCAGTCTAGAGACAAGAAAAAGGAACACTGCGGGAGAGCTAAAAAACAAAAAAAATAACATACCACCGGCAGGGATAGAACCCGCGATCAGAGAGTCATGAAACTCCAAACCGACGCGTTATGGTACGCGTTATGGTACGCGCTATGGTACGCGTTATGGTATGGTTTGTTTGCAATCGTATCATTTACGATTTCGTGAGTCATAAGAGCTAATAGCCGGCAAAAGGTAACAATAAAATGCAGTGGGGGTGTTTGTCTGGTAAACAGAACAGAAAAGTCCTTTTGTGTTCTCAGCTCTCCTGCAGTGTTCCTTCTTCTTGTAGATAGACTGACCCCACTGCTACTTAGACTGACCCCACTGCTACTTAGACTGATCCCACTGCTACCTAGACTGACCCCAATGCTACTTAGACTGATCCCACTGCTACTTACACTGATCTCACTGCTACTTAGACTGATCCCACTGCTACTTACACTGATCCCACTGCTACTTAGACTGATCCAACTGCTACTTAGACTGACCCCACTGCTTCTTAGACTGACCCCACTTCTACTTAGACTGATCCCACTACTTCTTACACTGACCCCACTGCTACTTACACTGATCTCACTGCTACTTACAATGACCCCAATGCTACTTAGACTGCTCCCACTGCTACTTAGACTGATCCCAATGCTATTTACAATGACCCCAATGCTACTTTTACTGATCCCACTGCTACTTAGACTGACCCCACTGCTACTAAGACTGATCCCACTGCTACTTAGACTGCTCCCACTGCTACTTAGACTGATCCCACTGCTATTTACAATGACCACAATGCTACTTAGACTGATCGCACTGCTACTTAGACTGATCCCACTGCTACTTAGACTGATCCCACTGCTACTTAGACTTAAACTACTGCTACTTAGACTGATCCCAAAGCTACTTACACTGACCCCAATGCTACTTAGACTAACCCCACTGCTACTTAGACTAATTCCACTGCTACTTAGACTGATCCCATTGCTACTTAGACTGATCCCACTGCTACTTACACTGACCCCACTGCTACTTAGAATGAACCCACTGCTACCTACACTGACCCCAATGCTACTTAGACTGATCCCACTGCTACTTAGACTGACCCGATTGCTACTTAGACTGATTCCATTGCTACTTAGACTGACCCCACTGCTACTAAGACTGATCCCACTGCTACTTAGACTGATCCCACTGCTACTTAGTCTGGCCTCACTGCTATTTAGACTGATCCCACTGCTACTTAGATTGACCCCACTTCTACTTAGACTAACCCACTACTACTTAGACTGATCCCACTGATACTTAGACTGATCCCACTGCTACTTAGACTGACCCCACTGCTACTTAGACTGACCCCACTGCTATTTAGACTGACCCCACTGCAATTTACACTGACCCCACTGCTACTTAGACTAACCCCACTGCTACTTACAATGACCCCACTGCTACTTAGACTGACCCTACTGCTACTTAGACTGACCCCACTGTTACTTAGACTGATCCCACTGCTACTTAGCCTGGCCTCACTGCTACTTAGACTAATCCCACTGCTACTTAAATTGACCCCACTGCTACTTAGACTAACCCACTGCTACTTAGACTAATCCCACTGATAGTTAGACTGATCCCACTGCTACTTAGACTGATCTCACTGCTACTTAGACTGACCCCATTTCTACTTAGACTGATCCCACTGCTTTCTAGATTGACCCCACTGCTACTTAGACTGTGACTCCACTGCTACTTAGACTAACCCCACTGCTACTTAGACTGATCTCACTGCTACTTAAACTGACCCCACTGCTACTTAGACTAACCCCCTGATCCAACTGGTATTTAGACTGACCCTACTGCTACTTAGACTAACCCACTGATCCAACTGCTACTTAAACTGACCCCACTGATACTTAGACTGACCCCACTGCTACTTAGACTGACCCCACTGCTACTTAGACTGATCCCACTTCTACTTAGACTAACCCCACTGCAACTTAGACTGATCCCACTGCTACCTAGGTTGACCCCACTGCTACTTACACTGATCCCACTGCTACTTACACTGATCACACTGCTACTTACACTGATCCCACTGCTACTTACACTGACCCCACTGCTACATAGACTGATCCCCACTGTTACTTAGACTGATTCCCACTGCTACTTAGACTGAACCCACTGCAATTTAGACTAACCCCAGTGCTACTTAGACTGACACCTCTGCTACTTAGACTGACATCATTGCTAATTACACTGATCCCACTGCTACTTAGTCTCACCCCCCCCCCGTCCTCTACTGTTGCTACTACCTTTACTTTTGTCTCCCTTCACCCTTCACTCCTCATTTTCTCGCTCATTTTAAACTAAACTACTCTCCTTACTTTCTACTACCATTATTTCTTCTATTACTACTTCTACTACCTAACTACCACTACCAATACTTCCTCTTCTTTCTCTCGTGTTCGCGTCTCTTTTTCCTCTCGCATATATATATATATATATATATATATATATATATATATATATATATATATATATATATATATATATATATATATATATATTCTAGGTAGTAGGTTGGTAGACAGCGACGCCCAGGAGGTACTACCGTCCTGCCAAGTGAGTGTAAAACGAAAGCCTGTATTTGTTTTACATGATGGTAGGATTGCTGGTGTCTTTTTTCTGTCTCATAAACATGCAAGATTTCAGGTACATCTTGCTACTTCTACTTACACTTAGGTCACACTACACATTCATGTACAAACATATGTATATACACACACCCCTCTGGGTTTTCTTCTATTTTCTTACTAGTTCTTGTTCTTATTTCCTCTTATCTCCTCCGTAAGCCATGCGTGTCGTAAGAGGCGACTAAAATGCCGGGAGCAAGGGGCTAGTAACCCCTTCTCCTGTATATATTAATAAATGTAAAAGGAGAAACTTTCGTTTTTTTTTTTGGGCCACTCCGCTTCGGTGGGAGGCGGCCGACGTGTTGAAAGAAAGAAGAAGATATATATATATATATATATATATATATATATATATATATATATATATATATATATATATATATATATATATATATATATATATATATATATATATATATCCTTGCTACCTTTCTTGCTACATCCTTGCTAATATCCTTGCTACCATCCTTGCTACCATCCTTGCTACTATCCTTGATAATATCCTTCCTACCATCCTTGTCACCATTCTTGCTACCTTTCTTGCTACCATCCTTGCTACTATCCTTGCTACCATCCTTGCTACAATTCTTGCTATCATCCTTGCTACAATTCTTGCTACCATCCTTGCTACCATCCTTGCTACCATCCTTGCTATTATCCTTGCTACCATCCTTGCTATCATCCTTGCTACCATCCTTGCTACCATCCTTGGTACCATCCTTGCTACCATCCTTGCTACCATCCTTGCTACCATCCTTGCTACCATCCTTGCTACCATCCTTGCTACCATCCTTGCTACCATCCTTGCTACCATCCTTGCTATCATCCTTGGTACCATCCTTGCTACCATCCTTGCTACCATCCTTGCTATCTTCCTTGCTACCATCCTTGCTATCATCCTTGGTACCATCTTTGCTATCATCCTTGCTACCATCCTTGCTACCATCCTTGCTATCATCCTTGCTATCATCCTTGGTATCATCCTTGCTACCATCCTTGCTATCATCCTTGCTATCATCCTTGCTACCATCCTTGCTACCATCCTTGCTATCATCCTTGCTACCATCCTTGCTATCATCCTTGCTACCATCCTTGCTATCATCCTTGGTACCATCTTTGCTATCATCCTTGCTACCATCCTTGCTACCATCCTTGCTATCATCCTTGCTACCATCCTTGCTACCATCCTTGCTACCATCCTTGCTATCATCCTTGCTACCATCCTTGCTACCATCCTTGCTACCATCCTTGCTATCATCCTTGCTACCATCCTTGCTACCATCCTTGCTACCATCCTTGCTATCATCCTTGCTATCATCCTTGCTACATCTTGTACCATCTTGCCCATCCTTGCTACATCTTGCTATCATCTTGCTACATCCTTGCTACATCCTTGCTACATCCTTGCTTATCACTCATCCTTGCTACTCATCCTTGCTATCATCCTTGCTATTATCATCCTTGCTATCATCCTTGCTATCTCTATACCTATCTCTCTATCATCTTGCTATCATCCTTGCTATCATCCTTGTATCATCCTTGCTATCATCCTTGCTATCATCCTTGCTATCATCCTGTACATCTGCTATCATCTCTACCATCCTTGCTATCATCCTTGCTATCATCCTTGCTATCATCCTTGCTACCATCCTGCTATCATCCTTGCTACCATCCTTGCTACATCCTTCATCATCCTTGCTACCATCTTGCTATCCATCCTTGCTACCATCTGCACATCTTGCTATCATCCTTGCTACCATCCTTGCTACATCCTGCTACCATCCTTGCTATCATCCTTGCTACCATCCTTGCTACATCCTTGCTACCATCTTTGCTATCATCCTTGCTACCATCCTGCTACCATCCTTGCTACCATCCTTGCTACCATCCTTGCTACCATCCTTGCTATCATCCTTGCTACATCCTGCTATCATCCTTGCTATCCTATCCTTGCTACCATCCTTGCTACCATCTTGCTACATCCTTGCTACCATCCTTGCTACCATCCTTGCTATCATCCTTGCTACCATCCTTGCTACATCTTGCTTACACATCCTTGCTACCATCCTTGCTACCATTCTTGCTACCATCCTTGCTACCATCCTTGCTACCATCCTTGCTATCATCCTTGCTACCATCCTTGCTACCATTCTTGCTACCATCCTTGCTACCATCCTTGCTACCATCCTTGCTATCATCCTTGCTATCATCCTTGCTACCATCCTTGCTATCATCCTTGCTACCATCCTTCCTACCATCCTTGCTATCATCTTTGTACCATCCTTGCTACCATCTTGCACCATCCTTGCACATCCTCTCTATCCTGCCATCCTGCCACCATCCTTGCTACCATCCTTGCTACCATCCTTGCTATCATCCTTGCTATCATCTTTGTCACCATCCTTGCTACCATCCTTGCTACCATCCTTGCTACTCATCCTTGCCACCATCCTTGCTACCATCCTTGTCACCATCCTTGCTACCATCCTTGTCACCATCCTTGCTACCATCCTTGTCACCATCCTTGCCACCATCCTTGTCACCATCCTTGCTACCATCCTTGTCACCATCGCTGCTCCATCCTTGTCACCATCCTGCCACCATCCTTGTCACCATCCTTGCTACCATCCTTGTCACCATCCTTGCTACCATCCTTGTCACCATCCTTGCCACCATCCTTGTCACCATCCTTGCTACCATCCTTGTCACCATCCTTGCTACCATCCTTGTCACCATCCTTGCTACCATCCTTGCCACCATCCTTGTCACCATCCTTGCTACCATCCTTGTCACCATCCTTGCTACCATCCTTGCCACCATCCTTGCTACTATCCTTGCTACCATCCTTGCTATCATCCTTGCCACCATCCTTGTCACCATCCTTGCTACCATCCTTGCTATCATCCTTGCCACCATCCTTGTCACCATCCTTGCTACCATCCTTGCTATCATCCTTGCTACTATCCTTGCTATCATCCTTGCCACCATCCTTGTCACCATCCTTGCCACTATCCTTGCTACCATCCTTGTCACCATCCTTGTCACCATCCTTGTCACCATCCTGCTACCATCCTTGCTACCATCCTTGTCACCATCCTTGTCACCATCCTTGTCACCATCCTTGCTACCATCCTTGCCACCATCCTTGTCACCATCCCTGCTACCATCCTTGTCACCATCCTTGTTACCATCCTTGTCACCATCCCTGCTACCATCCTTGTCACCATCCTTGCTACCATCCTTGTCACCATCCTTGTCACCATCCTTGTCACCATCCTTGCTACCATCCTTGTCACCATCCTTGCTACCATCCTTGCCACCATCCTTGTCACCATCCTTGTCACCATCCTTGCTACCATCCTTGTCATCATCCTTGCTACCATCCTTGCCACTATCCTTGTCACCATCCTTGCCAGCATCCTTGTCACCATCCCTGCTACCATCCTTGTCACCATCCTTGCCACCATCCTTGTCACCATTTTTGCCACCTTGGTTGACTATTAAAAACAATTAAGTGAATTCTAGTTTTCTTAAGCAAAGTTCTAATCTTCATGTAAACTGCAATGAAGCAGATTTTGAAAAGATGTGCACAGATACTAGAAAATGTGCACAGATACTATAAGATGTGCACAGATACTAGAAAATGTGCACAGATACTAGAAGATGTGCACAGATACTAGAAGATGTGCACAGATACTAGAAGATGTGCACAGATACTAGAATATGTGCTCAGATATTAAAATATGTGTACAGATATTGAAATATGTGCACATATATTAAAATATTTGCACAGATATTTAAAGATGTGCACATCATACATAAGGGGGATTACCAATAGACCCCTGGCTGTCTTCAAGAAGGCACTGGACAGGAGGGGGCGTTGACCCCCGAAACCCTCTCCAGGTAACCTACATGGACAGAAATATAGATCTCACAATCTCGTAATAAGATGTTTGTAAACAAATCAGGGAACTGATTGAAGTGAGTTTTAGGACTCTTTTGCCATGGGTTTAAACCTCACTCGTTCCGTGGGTTATGAATATTGGTCACCTGGCCTCAATTATCGTCACATTAGCTTGGCATCACAACTAAATTTAATAGAATTCCTCAAATATTTATAACCAGGAAAGTGATAATTAGGACCCAAGAGACTTGGTATATCTCGACTTTCAGATAATCATTGACAAGGAACCACAGAGTAAATTAGAAAAAAACTATTTCTAATAGCAGTGGGAACAGAGGCTCGGCTCAGGGACCGTCTTGGTGACATGAAGCAACAAGTTGTTTTAAATAGAGAAGAAAGAAGCTGGACGTAACAAGGAGATCCAGTCAGCGCACCGACAACAATACTGAGAAGACACGTACTCACCTATTTGTGATTGCAGGGGTCGAGTTATAGCTCCTGGCCCCGACTCTTCACTGTCACGTGTGTGACAGTTGTGTATATTTCTTGTTGAAACGTTTCGCCAACGCAGTAGGCTTCTTCAGTCGCCGGCTGCCTCTGTATTTGACTGAAGAAGCCTACTGTGTAGGAGGAACGTTTCATCAATAAAGATACCCAACGTTTGTGTCTTAATGTTCAACTTGTATGTATTTCATCCCATTTTCAACATAATATTGAAGGCACGATGCAAATGAAATTTGGGGAGGGGGGGGGGGCAAAATATGAGTGTGCACTCAGCTTGATGACTTAATGAAGCTGTGAGCAACGTAAAACGTTATCCCAGTGTAAAGGTTGTTCGTCAGTGTGTGTTGCCCCGCGCGACAAGTGGGGTTCCTCTGGGACAGGTCCTCAGCCTAGTCCCATTTTTTATGTACATTAATAATCAGGAAATGGTATTAACATTTAAAATTGGAAAGTTTACAGACAACACAAAATTAGATAAACATACAGGATCTGTGACTGGTGGTCTTAGTATTCACTGATACCTGGATGGGTTGATACACTTGTTGTAGACGTGAAGAATGACTTACAGTGGAGAAGTGGACAAACACGGAATAATGAATTCTGGGTTAAAATAATGAAAACTACGAATACTCGTATATAAGTTATGTAAACCCACTAGCCGAGATGGGAAGTGAGCGTACACGGAAGTCAATATAATTGACTACGATTATAATGAATACTCTCTAGTTACATTCCCAGAAAGCTAAAAGAATGCTAGCTTTCAGGCAAAAATGTAAAGGACAAAATCAGACTGGACTAATCAGATCTGCTGTTATATATATAAAAACACATCGTTATTCTACAAGCCGTAATTATAATTAAACATTAAGTAAATATGCCACACTCAAAAACGTTTCCCACATCACCTTATCAAAGTCTCCCAGTTCCAGCTGACAGATTCCCTCACCTCATGAAAGCAAGTGATTCATGGGATGGAAAACGAAAATGAAAACATTATTAGCTTTTTTTCCTACAATGTTACTGTCATATAAAATAAGATAGTTGAAATAGTACCATCGATATGGAAACCTGTGGGGGGATATTCTGACTTTGATAAGATAAATTAAAGACCAATGATAGCTTTGAAACAGCACTTATCTTCAGGTTGACATATGACATTACCGTGTCATGATACCAATATGACACTACCGTGTCATGATACCAATATGACACTACCGTGTCATGATACCAATATGGATGGCTTGATTGAAGGTAGGATGAATCCACTCTTCTTTTGTCACTTCTAGTCACACTGAAGGTCGCTTAGTAACTGGGGGACGATTCGTCGACACGCTATTGTTCTTGTTTAATTAGTCTGTTCAACACATCATGTATCTTCATAATTGTTTTCAACATCACTCGACCTGTTCATCACTTATCCACAAGTTCAACTTGTGAATATATCCGTGGATAATGTCCAAAGTGGGGAGTTACTGGCAATACCTCGCTTAGCAGAGATAACTATCTGCTATAGTTCTCCTTAATATATATGTGATTATTTACAGGAGGGAGAGTTTCTGGCACAACGGGGCATAAAAAAAGTTACACATCTGTTGTATCTCTTTCTCAGTTCTTCCTGGAGATTGTCAGAGCATGACTTGAGTTTCTCAAAGTGCACAGGGATACGACCACGATTTATTCTACATTTCAACATGGCGTGGCCTCACCGGCGGTCGCTCGCCCACTTGCTACATCGTCTCTGTTCGGATTTCTTTGTAATCCTTTAGTTTCAGCTCATCTATATATTGTCGATTCCTGATGTCATAGATCTGATGAGTACAGCTTCTAGCTGTAACGGTGTAGCTGGATCAAGGATTGTGGATTCCTTGATTCCAAGGTGTTAATAGCTGAGTATAATGCCACTAGCCATGTTATCAGTCTAGAAGTTTAATACTATATATTTTTAAAGATCTTAAGAATAGGTGTTTTCTTGGGCAAAAACTAGAACGAAATATTCCGTAGGTTCTGAGGTTCTGATAGGTAGGACAGAAAGGCTACTTGTTGTTCACAGCCCAGTGTGTTATGCTCTTCTTATCTGAATCCTGTCCAGATTCAATTTTAAATTTACTTGGATAGGAACACGTGTAAGATGTGAGCTGTTTGTTTCCATGAACAAATTCGATATTTCTCCATCTCTGCTAATGGAAAAAGGGTGGAGTCATGAACTCCTTGGTCCACTTCTGCTTCTCCTTATGTGGGAACGAGAAGAGGGGTTGCAGCCCCCTTCCTGCTCTTCCCCTATTGGAGAAATTTCTCTACAAAATTTCACCTATGATTTTATCACTTCAATGATTCCAGATCACGTAACTATTATCAAGGAGCCGCTTTATCTGTACTCCTTATTTTCGCCCTCACTTAAAGGAGGACTTAGTAAAGCGCTACACAGCTTATTCTACAAAGCTTATTCTCAATCTTGTACCATTATTTTTCTAAAATGAGGTACTAGCTACACACGACAAGCGTGCACAATTTTGTTTAGTAACATAAAATCTCTCACCACAAAAACATTTAATATTCTTCCCCCAAAAAATCCATTTTATAATCATTATCACCAAAATGATGTTTATGTCCAGCAGACTAACAAATAGTTTTCCCTTCCTCCTCCGTCAGGTTCCATCAGCAACATTGATGACGGTGAGTACCAGTGCCGTGACGGGTCATCACCGGAGATCAGCAATAAGGTCATCTCCGGCGTGGTGGGAGCAGCCTCTTCCGTTACCTCCATCCAAGTGGCCAACCTCCTCAGACTCTTCAAGATCCCGCAGGTAAGACCATCCAAGTGGCCAACCTCCTCAGACTCTTCAAGATCCCGCAGGTAAGACCATCCAGGTTGCCAACCTCCTCAGACTCTTGAAAATCCCGCAGGTAAGACCATCCAGGTGGCCAACCTCCTCAAACTTTTCACGATCCCGCAGGTAAAACCAACTCATTCACAAGATATACAAGTTTACGTAGTTATTCCCACAGCTGAGCTGGTCTCAGGAAGCAACGCTGACGGGTGTTAACAACGTCACAAGCAACTGGACAACAAAAACGCAGGTAGGTGCAAAAAAGTACCTTATTTTGCGACGTTTTGCTGTCAAAGGCTTGCTTTAGACAGTAATGTTGTCCACTTAAATATCTGTTCTGTGTTCTTAGGTCACTCTCCGGGCCGCGGGGGCGTTGACCCCCGGAACTCTCTCCAGGTAATCTCCAGGTAATACACACTGCTGAGGAGAACCTGCAATACATTCTGGAGTTTAATTAATTTATTTCATAGCTGAAGTCAAAAGTCATTGAGTTTATAAGTTAAAAGAGTTAATTGTTATCCAGTACAGCAGAAATTGTTGAAACTCATCGCGGTCAGAAATAAAAATAAGTTCATTTTTGTTCAGTATGTATAAAACAAATATAACGGAGTCTTTCATTCAGGTGTAAACAATCTTATAAGAAGGTTGGAAGGTTATTTGGTTCAGTAAAATGAAGTATTTTGTCAATCCCACAAGACAAGTGATCATAATTATACAGCAGCAACACACAATTATACTAACGTATACCGTAATGAAAACCGATAATTGTTATAGTTATCTACTAGTGGAAAACTGTGCACACGTGTGTACACTTGCTTGACATATTACACACACACACACACACACACACACACATACACACACACACACACACACTGATGCACGGAGGGCCCGGGTTCAATTCCCGGCGGGGCAGAAACATTTCGAAGTGTTTCCTTACACACACACACACACACACACATATACATACAACAGGCCTAGTGTCAAATCGACATGTGCCTAGGACAAAATGGTAACTAACACACACACACACACACATGGAGGGATATCAGATCCTGAGGAAAGATAGAAGGAGCAGGGGGGAAGGAGGGGTCGCACTGCTCGTAAGGAACCATTGGAGAATCGAGGAAATTGCAGGAATGGAGGTGTGTAGGGACTTTATAGTAGGTACCATCCAGTCTGGTGAGCACAAGATAGTCATTGCAGTGATGTATAACCCACCACAGAACTGCAGGAGGCCAGGAGAGGAATATGATGAGAACAACAGAGCGATGGTGGACACTCTGGCGGAGGTGGCAAGAAAAGCACACATGAGCAGAGCGAAGTTACTGGTCATGGAAGATTTCAACCACAAAGAGATCGACTGGGAGAACCAAGAACCACGTGGGGTCCAGAAACTTAGAGAGCCGAGATGATGGACGTGGTACTGGAAAACCTGATGCACCAACATGTCAGGGACACGACCAGAGATAGAGGAGAGGACGAACCAGCAAGGCTGGACCTTGTATTCACCCTGAATAGCTCAGATATCGAGGACAAAATACACGAGAGCCCCCTGGGAGCCAGCGACCATATGGTGCTGAGCTTTGAGTACATAGTAGAGCTACAGGTGGAGAGGGAAAACTGTGCTTAAAGAGACATACCAGACTATAAAAGAGGGGACTACACGGGTATGAGAAATTTCCTGCAGGAGGTTCTGTGGGAAAGGGAAATGGAAGGACAGTCAATAAATGAAATGATGGAATACGTGGCGACAAAGTGCAAGGAGGCATAGGAACGGTTTATACCCAGAGGAAAAAGATTAAATCGGAAGACCAGAAAGAGCCCCTGGTTTACCCAAAGATGCAGGGAGGCGAAGACTCAGAGTGCCAGAGAATGGAAAAGGTACAGAAGGCAAAGAACCCAAGCAAACAAGGAGATTAGTCAAAGAGCTAGAAACAAGTATGCACAGGTACGGAGGGAGACCCAGAAACAGTACGAAAACGACATAGCATCGAAAGTCAAGTCTGACCCGAAACTGATGTACAGCCACATCAGAAGGAAGACAACAGTCAAGGACCAGGTGATAAGGCTGAGGAGAGAAGATGGGGAAATCACAAGTAACGATCAAGAGGTATGTGAAGAGCTCAACTCGAGGTTTAGGGAAGTATTCACAGTGGAGGCAGGAAGGCAGCTGGGTAGACAGGATGGGGTGCATCACCAACAAGGGATGTATCGAGTGCTGGAGGGCATACACACATCTGAGGGGGAGGTGAAGCAGTTACTCAGTGACCTTGATACCTCAAAAGCGATGGGCCCGGACAATATCTCCCCATGGGTCCTTCGGGAAGGAGCTGAGGTACTGAGTGTGCCACTTACCATAATATTCAACACATCCCTTGAAACTGGGCAGCTACCTGAGATATTGAAAAAGGCCAACGTAGTCCCCATCTTTAAAAATGGAGACAGAAAAGAGGCACTAAACTACAGACTGGTTCTCACTTACGTGTATAGTGTGCAAAGTCTTGGAGAAAATCATCAGGAAAAGAATGGTGGAGCATCTGGAGCAGAACAGGATAATCAACGCCAGACAGCACGGATTCAGGGAAGGCAAATCCTGTGTAACAAACCTCCTGGAGTTCTATGATAAAGTAACAGAGGTAAGGCAAAAGAGAGAGGGGTGGGTTGATTGCATTTTCCTGGACTGCAGGAAGGCCTTCGACACAGTTCCTCATATGAGATTAGTAAAGAAGTTGGAAGAACAAGCGTGTATAACAGGAAGGGCACTGGAATGGATCAGGGAATACCTCACAGGGAGGCAACAACGGGTCATGGTGCATGATGAGGTATCACAGTGGGCGCCTGTGACGAGCGGTGCTATTCTTGGTATATGTGAATGACATGACGGACGGGATAGACACAGAAGTGTCTCTGTTCGCAGATGATGTGAAATTAATGAGGAGAATCACATCGGATGAGGACCAAGCAGGACTTCAAAGAGACCTGGACAAGCTTGACATCTGGTCTAGCAACTGGCTTCTCGAATTTAATCCCACCAAATGCAAAGTCATGAAGATCGGAGAAGGGGAAAGAAGACCACTGACAGAGTATAACGCCAAGCACGTCTCCGGAAACACATATCAACCAGATAACTGCGGCAGCATATGGGCGACTGGCAAACCTAAAATTAGCGTTCCGTTACCTTAACAAGGAATCGTTCAAGACACTGTACACCGTGTACGTCAGGCCCATACTAGAGTATGCAGCACCAGTCTAAAACCCACACCTGGTCAAGCACGTCAAGAAATTAGAGAAAGTGCAAAGGTTTGCGACAACTAAGGGGACTGTCCTTTGAAGAGAGGTTGAGGGAAATAGAACTAACAACACTGGAGGACAGAAGGGTTAGAGGAGATATGATAACAACATACAAAATACTGCGGGGAATCGACAAGGTAGATAGTGACAGGATGATCCAGAGAGGGGACACAGAAACATGGGGTCACAATTGGAAGTTGAAGACTCAGATGAGTCAAAGGGATGTTAGGAAGTATTTCTTCAGCCATAGAGAAGTCAGGAAGTGGAATAGTCTAGCAAGTGATGTAGTGGAGGCAGGAACCATACATAGCTTTAAGACGAGGTATGATAAAGCTCATGGAGCAGGGAGAGAGAGGACCCAGTAGCGATCAGTGAAGAGGCGGGGCCAGGAACTGAGTCTCGACCCCTGCAACCACAATTAGGTTATTACAATTAAGTAAGTACACATAGCATATGGGCGCCTAGCAAACCAAGGAACAGCATTCCGACATCTTAATTAGGAATCGTTCAGGACCCTGTACACCGTGTACGTTAGGCCTATATTGGAGTATGCAGCACCAGTTTGGAACACACACCTAGCCAAACACGTATGGAAACTAGAGAAAGTGTAAAGGTTTTCAAAAAGACTAGTCCCGGAGCTAAGAGGCATGTCCTCTGAGAAGAGGTTAAAGGAAATTGATCTGACGACACTGGAGGGCAGGAGAGATAGGGAGGATATGATAACGACATATAAAATACTGAGAAGAATTGACAAGGTGGACAGAGACAGGATGTTCCAGAGATGGGACACATTAACAAGGGTTCACAATTGGAAGGTGAAGGCCCAGATAAGTCAAAGTGATGTTAGGAAGTATTTCTTCAGTCATAGAGTTGTCAGGAAGTGGAATAGTCTGGCTAGTGACGTAGTGGAGGCAGGAATCATACATAGTTTTAAGATGAGGCTTGATAAAGCTCATGTAGCAGGGAGAGAGAGGACCTAGTAGCGAGGCCAAGAGCTCTGAATCGACCCCTGAAAGCACAAATAGGTGAGTTCAAAAAGGTGAGTACACACACACGTTCATCCGGCACTCCCGTCCAGATATACCATAGGTGATTTGGTAGGTAGAAGGGACTATGGGAATCTCATCCACAACAGGAGGGAAAGATATACTTGAGCACCAGGATATGTCACGTAGAAACATGTCTCTTTGGGTTAAGAAAATAACGAGGAAACAGGTGTTATCAAAGCGGAATCTGTCATTGACATCTGGGTAAAGTTGCCAGAGTTGGCAGAGAGAAGAATAACTGAGCAACATGACAGAAATATTAAAGAACAATTCAGAAAGCTTAAGTGAGAAACGGAAAAGAGAGAAAACAGATGAGCTCAAAGTAAACAAGAAGGATGCAATAAAAAGAGAAAAGAAATTTGAATATTTAGTAAAAAAAGCATAAAGAGAAAGTAGGAAAGCTAACAACTGTATCAGATGGAGGAAATCTAGAGATAGGAAAGAACATGAAACTAGAAATTATTGGATGTGATTAGCCAACATGGAGACAGTACCACTAGCGAATGAACCTGGGAAAACAAAAGTTATAAAAGCAACTTGAACAGGAAAGATGAGGAGAACACAAGAAGTGTCATGACGTTTGCTCTAAGAAAGAGAAAGAGAAAAAAGGGAGAAAAAACTGAAGAACTGAGGGAAGAATTTGATTCAACAAGAGACATGTGAAATCTGTGCATTTTTACAGAGCTTATGCAGAGTGGTGGACGAGGCCTTTACGAGCTGGGTATATAAGTCAGAAACATGAAAGAAAAATCAAATTTCAGAACTTCGACACAGTATATATTAAAAAAGCTCGAATGGAAGTGGAACAAAGGGCAGAGAGGAATAAATGGGAAAGCAAGAAACAGAAAGGAATGGAACAGAGAACAGAACTCCTAATGCAGGAGTGTAGCAACAGCAGGAAGGAGTATAGAGAAGAGAACAACAATGCACAAAGACTTATTACCAGGTATCCCAGAACTGAAGTGCACAACATATCCAGAAAACAGTAAGAAAGAGAAGAATCAGAGCATGGTACACATATGTAGTTAGAGTAACCAATGCGTGATAAACCCTGAGAGAAAGACTAGGGCAAGAAAACCATGATACAGTAACTATAAGAGTCAAAACTCTCAGAGATAACAGATGCAGTATTCCCGGAGGGCTACCAAACAGTAAGAAGGGAAGGGGCAAACAAAGGATAACATTGTTGGTCAGTATTATGCAGGGTATTATAAATATGTGTATAAATAACGCTCAATTAATAATGTCAGTGACGGGATTTGCTCTGAAACCGGATGCGTATTATTCCTGGTCAGTCAGAGTGGCCAGGATAGGACAGGAGAAGAGAGGAGTAGAAGTCAGTACTGGAAGAACGTTGGCTGGAGCAAGACGTTATAAGACGTCATGGTTTGATGTTTGTGTAAGTAGGGGGTGATATTTTGACAGTCAGAAATCCCCGAAGATCTAAGTAACTAGAAAACTTTTAAACAGGAGAGATGAGGAACCATATAGAAAGAAGTGTAATACCCAAAGAGACAAGAGTAATAGTGGCAGTGATACGTCATCCACCAACAAATAGTAGAAAACCAAGAGAGGAGTATGAATATAACTTAGGAATAATTCACGTACTGGGCACACTGGCTGAGAGATTAAAAAAGAATCAGAGCTAAACTTTGACTACTATGAGAGTTCAATCACAAGGTGATAGATTGACCAAAGTGAGACCCCCATGGAGGACCAGAAACACAGAGAGGAAAACTTAACTTATGGATGCAGTTATGAAGAACCTTCTGAGCCCATATATGAAGAAAACAACCAGAGTGAGGGAAGGAGGTGAACCGGCGAGCTTGATCTGGTTTTTAAAGTGATTACAATATAGAGGAAATTAATTACGGGGAGTCAGTAGGAGCCAGCGATGATGTGGAAACTACAGAAGAGGGGACTATGAGTGACGTAGAATGGGAAAGGGAACTGGAAAACATAAAAAACATTAAATGGCAAGAAATACATAGAAAGCCCATTGTTTAATCCAGAATTTAGAGATACCAAATGAAAGAGCAAGACGGCATGGAAAAAAATGTACAGCAAATCAAAATAGAGAAAAACTAGAGGCACGCAGGAGAACTAGAAACGAAAATGGAAGAATAAAAGGAATGGGGTGAAAAACAACTTGAAAATAATATAATATCAAAAGCCAAAACAGTGATAATGCTGAGGAAGAATGAAAACTAACAGAAAAGTGGCAGAAGTATGTATTAAGCACCCAGGTAATAGTGGCCTGTTGACCTGGTCGTAATGGGACTTGGAGAGAAAATAAACACAGCAGTAGTCTTTAAATTGTATTTTCATTCACCAAGTATGAATATAGGTATATACACTTATGTACACTATGTACAAGAGTTTGAAATGTAAGTGTACCACGGTAATCAAAGGCAAAGACCAAAGCCAGAGAGAGAGAACCGTGAGCAACCAGCAGCTGTATGAGTCTGGCAAGAGCTGACCGTGAGTGATACCACATCACCTTAGCAATTGTCAGACCCACCTTATGATTGGTTAATGAACCAAGGTACTGATTTAACGATGGGGCCCCGTAAGATCATTAAACCCTTAGCACCTGGTTCACTGGTTGGGAGGCAGCCTACATGGGAGTGTGTACATATGCTGAGTAAAGTGTAACGTATTCTTTGCATGCCACAGTATGTTAAACGCTTATTAAATGATTCAAAGAAGTCTTCACAGAAGAAAGTGGAGAACTACCGGAAGACCAACGAGTAATGGAAAGTATCAACAAAACAAAAGAAGTGATGAGACTGTTACAAGAGCTGGATATAACAAAAGCAATGGGACCAGATAACATATCTCCATGTGTACTTAAAGAAGGAACAATAACAACTATGCAACTTAATAAGAGAGATATTAAACCAGTCTCTACACTCAAAACAGCTGTCAGAAAATTGGAAAATTAAAATATTTAGTTTCTGTTTATATAAAAAAAGAACATGCAAGTGACCCTACATTTCAGGACAGCATCTTTGACATACATTCCACCAATTGTTCTGTAGAAGACAATACGAAAAGGATAATGAGACACTTGGAGAAATGTTGTTTTACAGAAATCCATCATGGATTCTGTGATAGAAAATCGTGTCTAACAAATCTGCAGGAATTCTCCGACAGTCACAGAGACAAAGCAAGAAAAGTAAATTTAGGTGGAATGTGTTTTCTTGGGCTGTAGAAAAGCCTTTGATACAGTACCTAACCAGAGATTAGTCCAGAAATAACAAAAAAGGCACAATACCCTGACTGGAACAATACACAACTCGCACATAAAAGAGATACGACGCAGCTTGGTCGACTTGGACCATTTACAAAGTCACACTGTGTTAGTGTGACTTTGTAAATGGTCCAAGTCGGACCGAAACGTCGTCGTAAGCTCCTCTCTTTTTTATATGTGCGGGTTGTGTATGTATTAGTCGAGAAATTAGAAGAAAAACAAACAGGGTTGACAGGCAGAGAACTTTAGTGGGCCAAGAAGTACATAAATGACAGAATGCAGAGAGAAACAGTGAGGGATGAAACACATGAATGGGAGAGATAATTAAGGAGTGGGATTCAACAAAGACCAGAGTTAGAACTACTAGGGGTGTTAGTATTCATGAACGACCTACCAGAAGGATTCCAATCTTATTTGTCACTGTTAGCGATGTAAAACTAAAGAGAACAAAAATGGTGATGGCAGTGATAATCTCTAGAGAGACTTCAGAAGATTGCAGTGATAATCTCTTCTAGAGAGACCTCAACAGACTTCAGTGATAATCTCTAGAGAGACCTCAGCAGACTGCACAGTGGTCAAGCATGAGGCTTTTCGAGTTCAACCCAAGAAAATGCGAAGTTATGCGTTTTTTAAAGGTAGCTGGCAAACCCAGCACAGAGTACAGCAAAGCTGCTGATATGAGTGAAAAGGACCTGGGGATAATATAACACCAAGCATATCGCCAGAATTTCACACAAAGCATTTAACTGAAGCGGCATCTGCATGATTAGCAAACCTGAGAACAGTATTCAGGGACGTAAATAAAAAAATCCATCAGAACCTTATACGTTATATATATTAAGCCAGTGATTGAGTACAGTCCCTAAAAACATACATATTTCCATTTTACAATCATCAGGTTTGACATAATATTCCCCCTCCCCCCTTGTATTATAACGACATCATAACCATCATTCTGCTATATGTTTGTGGGATATTTATGTAGTCAATCCTATTACATCTTCGAAACAAAAATCAAGATACATACAACTGTCTCCTGATAAGAGTCATCCTTGTAAAGTGGGTGAGAAGGGGGTGTAACTTCTACATCTGCCTCGAAAAATACAGGTGAAAGGGGGTGTGAGATCTCCTATATCTCCCCCCATACGAGGTAGCTGCATGGGTCAGTACCTCCAATATCTATCTCTAGACTGGGTGGATGCAATTATGTCTCCCCCACACACCCATCTGGGAAGACATGTGGAGGTGTAAGTCCTCAACACCTGCGTCCTAACAAGGTGGGACCTTAAGTTTAATACAGAATTTACATTATCAAGATATTAGCATTGAACAGTGAAGCCAATTGAATGAGACACTAAGAAATTATCGCATCAAACCAGTATTTCAATTGTCCCAATTTCTTCAGTAAAAAAAAGCAAATTGGGATCAACTCGGCCTAAAGTCAATCCTAACTTTTGTCTAAGATTTACAAGAGTTTATGGATTAATTGAGTATGCATGTAAATTTGATGCCAGACACATGTGCAACATCTGGGTATCTTTAGTGTAGACGTTTCGCCCTCCAGTGGCTGAGGGACTGATTACCTCATCTTTTACCTGGAGTCTACCTGGAGAGAATTCCAGGGGTCAACGCCCTACAATTTGTATTGATAAAGCCACTTAATGGTGAAACGTCTTCAATAATGATACCCATTTACAAATTTGGTGTCGATTGCAGAAAAGGGAATATTTTCGGTCATTTAAAGCTCTTCCCTTGAGGGTTTTGGTAGTTTCTGGAGCCATTCCAGGATCTAGGAATAAGTTCAACAACTTTTGTCATAAGGCATGTGTACATGGCAAGTGTTCCAAGAATTTAGACCTACTTACCGTACACAAGCTGTGAAAATTTGAAGCCGATCAAAAGCACTCTTGTGGAGTTATGAGGTAAAGAAATGCTAAAAGTTTAAAGGGAAAATCTGGCAACCACTTGAAGATCACCATTAGTGGATAGCTGAAGAAGAACATTCACAATGATTCAGTTAACAGATGTTTTTCCACAAGTGTGTGTACATGCACAGTTTAAATAAATTTCCGAACTACAACATCCTCACCTCTACTTCAACATGGAGGCACTGTATGTTCAACCTCCAGTACTCAACATCCTCACCTCTACTTCAACATGGAGGCACTGTATGTTCAACCTCCAGTACTCAACATCCTCACCACTACTTCAACATGGAGGCACTGTATGTTCAACCTCCAGTACTCAACATCCTCACCACTACTTCAACATGGAGGCACTGTATGTTCAACCTCCAGTACTCAACATCCTCACCTCTACTTCAACATGGAGGCACTGTATGTTCAACCTCCAGTACTCAACATCCTCACCACTACTTCAACATGGAGGCACTGTATGTTCAACCTCCAGTACTCAAGATCCTCACCTCTCCTTCAACATGGAGGCACTGTATGTTCAACCTCCAGTACTCAACATCCTCACCACTCCTTCAACATGGAGGCACTGTATGTTCAACCTCCAGTACTCAAGATCCTCACCACTCCTTCAACATGGAGGCACTGTATGTTCAACCTCCAGTACTCAACATCCTCACCACTCCTTCAACATGGAGGCACTGTATGCTCAACCTCCAGTACTCAAGATCCTCACCTCTCCTTCAACATGGAGGCACTGTATGTTCAACCTCCAGTACTCAACATCCTCACCTCTCCTTCAACATAGAGGCACTGTATGTTCAACCTCCAGTACTCAACATCCTCACCACTCCTTCAACATGGAGGCACTGTATGTTCAACCTCCAGTACTCAACATCCTCACCTCTCCTTCAACATGGAGGCACTGTATGTTCAACCTCCAGTACTCAACATCCTCACCTCTCCTTCAACATGGAGACACTGTATGTTCAACCTCCAGTACTCAACATCCTCACCTCTCCTTCAACATGGAGGCACTGTATGTTCAACCTCCAGTACTCAACATCCTCACCTCTACTTCAACATGGAGGCACTGTATGTTCAACCTCCAGTACTCAACATCCTCACCTCTCCTTCAACATGGAGGCACTGCATGTTCAACCTCCAGTACTCAACATCCTCACCTCTCCTTCAACATGGAGGCACTGTATGTTCAACCTCCAGTACTCAACATCCTCACCTCTCCTTCAACATGGAGGCACTGTATGTTCAACCTCCAGTACACAACATCCTCACATCTCCTTCAACATGGAGGCACTGTATGTTCAACCTCCAGTACACAACATCCTCACCTCTCCTTCAACATGGAGGCACTGTATGTTCAACCTCCAGTACTCAACATCCTCACCTCTCCTTCAACATGGAGGCACTGTATGTTCAACCTCCAGTACTCAACATCCTCACCTCTCCTTCAACATGGAGGCACTGTATGTTCAACCTCCAGTACACAACATCCTCACATCTCTTCAACATGGAGGCACTGTATGTTCAACTCAGACAACATCCTCACCCTCTTCAACATGGAGGACTGTATGTTCAACTCCAGTACTCAACATCCTCACCTCTCCTTCAACATGGAGGCATATGTTCAACCTCCAGTACTCAACATCCTCACCTCTCCTTCAACATGGAGGCACTGTATGTTCAACCTCCAGTACTCAAGTTCAGATAACCGGAATGAAGTCTTCTTGATTTTGTTCCGTGTTTGGAAACACATAAAACAAATGCAAACATTGGAACATTTTATTGGAAACATTTCGGTTCTGGGACTTATGTCGCAAGTCTGGTCAGAAATGTTTCTGATAAGTTGTCCATGTTGCTGCAATTTGCGTATTTTCTAATAACGTTTTGGCAAGGTATTCCTTTATTATTATTTTCTCGATAACTGAGACACTCGGGCAACATTTTTGGGAATCTTTATTCTGGAAACATTTCGCCAGCCAGTGGCATCCTCAGTTCAATACAAAGAAAAACGACAGAAAATGAGGAGGAATTTCAGGTAATCAGTCCCAGCCCTGAGCTGATGTGGGTTCAGTCCAACGGTTTTCCTTCAATGTCTCACTATCTCTCTGTGTATCACTATCTCTCTGTGTCTCACTATCTCTCTGTGTCTCACTCTTGCAGGTGAGTTTCTTCTCCACGTCTCCAGAGCTGAGCAACAAACAGAGGTTCGAGTACTTCTCCCGGACCATCCCCTCCGACCACCACCAGGTGAAGGCCATGGTGGAGATTGTCAACAAGCTAGGATGGTCCTACGTCTCTGTCATCTATGAGGAATCCAACTACGGTATTAAGGTTAGTAGTAGTAGTAATAATAATTGTATGTGTAGTAGTTACTATATTTGTAGTAGTAGTAGTAGTAGTAGTAGTAGTAGTAGTATTGCTGGTCACCGGATATAAAGCTTTTGACCACGAAATTGGTTAAGGCTTCAGATTCCCTGTTTACCACAAGTCAAGAATACTTTAATCATAACACTTGTCAACAAACATGTTGTTCAACAATTTTGAAGAACATATATCGCGACATTGCAATAACATAACTGTAAACAACTCACAGAACAGACAGAACTAGAACCCACGGAAGGCCATTCCTAAAACTAGTCCTGGTATGTTTCTTTTAGGACGGGCTTGCTTTGGATTTGAATCCCATCCGTTCCGTGAACTGGGGAAGCAAGACTTAATTCATTGATGAAGTGATGATCTAAAGATATACAACCACCCCCAGAATGCCACCCACAACAGTCGCCTAACACCCAGATACCTACTTACTGCTAGGCGAATATGGGCAGTAGGTGTAACGTAACATGGCCAGTGTTTACATCCCTGCTGGGAAGCTCTATAAAGGCACTTGTTAAAGCTCTGTCTAGGGCTTTATGCACTATGCACAATGTATTTCTACCACACAGGGAAAATTATCTCCTCTAATGCGTACCTAAATGTAAAAGTTTTGAGTTAGATGAAAAGACATATTTATTTATTAACCAAAAATTTAGCTTTTCTTTCATTTATAATGTAAGAAAGTCTTATCCAACTGGTTTAAATTTTTCAAGACTTGTGTACAGCAACTTGGCCAAGACTCGTGCAACTTTTGACACGATCAGTTGCACAACACATTCCAAGAATCATGGAGCGGGTTAAATAACTCCCAAAAGTCACTGCTGTTCGGCCGTAAACCTTCAGAAAAGGTGCCTGCTGCTTCGACGACCGCAGCGTCGTTAATAAGAGTTTCCTTTTGACGACGTTTGTTAATACAGTAGTTTTTAATACTGCAGCGTCTTTTTCTGTTTTATACCGACGTTTGTTAATACATATTTTTATTGACCGCAGCGTCTTGTTAATACAGTAGTTTCCTTATTGACCGCAGCGTCTTGTTAATACAGTAGTTTCCTTAATGACCGCAGCGTCTTGTTAATACAGTAGTTTCCTTATTGACCGCAGCGTCTTGTTAATACAGTAGTTTCCTTATTGACCGCAGCGTCTTGTTAATACAGTAGTTTCCTTATTGACCGCAGCGTCTTGTTAATACAGTAGTTTTCTATTGACCGCAGCGTCTTGTTAATACAGTAGTTTTCTTGACCGCAGCGTCTTGTTAATACAGTAGTTTCTTATTAACCGCAGCGTCTTGTTAATACAGTAGTTTCTTAATGACTCGAGAGTGTGAATACAGTAGTATTACGCAACTTTTAGATTTTGACGCAGCGTCTATGTTAAAATTCTTATACGAGTTTTTAAAAATTTCTGTAAACCGCAGCGTCTTGTTAATACAGTAGTTTCTTACGACCGCAGCGTCTTGTTAATCAGTAGTTTCTATTGACCGCAGCGTCTTGTTAATACAGTAGTTTCTTATTGACCGCAGCGTCTTGTTAATACAGTAGTTTCTTAATGACCGCAGCGTCTTGTTAATACAGTAGTTTCCTTATTGACCGCAGCGTCTTGTTAATACAGTAGTTTCCTTATTGACCGCAGCGTCTTGTTAATACAGTAGTTTCCTTATTGACCGCAGCGTCTTGTTAATACAGTAGTTTTCTTATTGACCGCAGCGTCTTGTTAATACAGTAGTTTTCTTATTGACCGCAGCGTCTTGTTAATACAGTAGTTTCCTTATTAACCGCAGCGTCTTGTTAATACAGTAGTTTCCTTAATGACCGCAGCGTCTTGTTAATACAGTAGTTTCCTTATTGAGCGCAGCGTCTTGTTAATACAGTAGTTTCCTTATTGACCGCAGCGTCTTGTTAATACAGTAGTTTCCTTATTGACCGCAGCGTCTTGTTAATACAGTAGTTTCCTTAATGACCGCAGCGTCTTGTTAATACAGTAGTTTCCTTTATTGCGAGCGTCTTGTTAATACAGTAGTTTCCTTATTGACCGCAGCGTCTTGTTAATACAGTAGTTTTCTTATTGACCGCAGCGTCTTGTTAATACAGTAGTTTCCTTATTGACCGCAGCGTCTTGTTAATACAGTAGTTTCCTTAATGACCGCAGCGTCTTGTTAATACAGTAGTTTCCTTATTGACCGCAGCGTCTTGTTAATACAGTAGTTTCCTTATTGACCGCAGCGTCTTGTTAATACAGTAGTTTTCTTATTGACCGCAGCGTCTTGTTAATACAGTAGTTTCCTTATTGACCGCAGCGTCTTGTTAATACAGTAGTTTCCTTAATGACCGCAGCGTCTTGTTAA
This sequence comes from Cherax destructor, assembly GCA_009830355.1. Taxonomy (NCBI): domain Eukaryota; kingdom Metazoa; phylum Arthropoda; class Malacostraca; order Decapoda; family Parastacidae; genus Cherax; species Cherax destructor. The sequence continues at coordinate 93,390 of WNWK01004891.1, forward strand.
TACAGTAGTTTCCTTAATGACCGCAGCGTCTTGTTAATACATTAGTTTCCTTATTGACCGCAGCGTCTTGTTAATACAGTAGTTTCCTTTTAATTTGTTTGTGTGAAGACAAATGTGCAAATATTCTAACACAGTTAAAAAAAATGGTATTCTTGGAATCCGTGGGCTAACTGGACAATGCTTCAGCAGATCGGCTTGAAATCTTTAACCCTTGAATGCAAGATTCATGTTATTACTGGGCTGCATAAGCCACAAATTGCTAAGTTTATGACATAGAGATACTAATTTATATTCAAGTCTCTCTCTAGTGATTGAGTTCAAAACATTAATGTTATGTGTTCACTAAGATGATGAACTATAAATATAAACTGTTGATGTAAGTTTGAAACTTCACTAACATTTTTAAAACATTTAGAGTCGTTGGTATCATTGAAATTACTGGAGAATGTCTTACCTGATAGGCTTCAAACTTTTAGAGTATTTGAGCTTTACTAAAAGAAAGATTTTTGTTCACTTTGAGACATGTAAATTTCAATTTCTCAATTGTATTCAATAAACTAGTGTACATGTAATATCACGAGAATGGATTTTCAGATCGGCTACAAACCCTAATACTTTTATAACCAAATTGGAATAATTTATAATTGCCAATTTCACACTTTCACAGGATATTTTACAAATGATGGTTTTTAAAATATAAAACAAAATTATCAAATATTCTTTTTTATATATATATTCTGACAAAGAGTTTCAAAATGAACAGAAATTCCAAAAGAAAAACTGAAAAATATTGAAAACTCGCGTATTTATGAATCTTGTGGAATAAATAGCATTTGCAAGTTTTTTCCTTAGTCTAATTTTATATAAACCATTCCCAGTATATATAAATCATTCTCAGTTTATATAAACCATTCTCAGTTTATATAAACCATTTCCAGTTTATATAAACTATTCTCAGTTTATATAAACTATTATTAGTTTATATGAACCATTCTCAGTTTATTTAAATCATTCTCAGTTATATAAACCATTCTCAGTTATATAAACCATTCTCAATTTATATAAACCATTCTCAGTTTATATAAACCATTCCCAGTTTATATAAATCATTCTCAGTTTATATAAACCATTCTCAGTTTACATAAACCATTCTCAGTTTATATAAACCATTATCAGTTTATATAAACCATTCCAAGTTTATATAAACCATTCCCAGTTTATATAAGTATTCCCAGTTTATGTAAACCATTCCCAGTTTATGTAAACCATTCCCAGTTTATATAAACCATTCCCAGTTTTTGTAAACCATTCCCAGTTTATATAAACAATTCCCAGTTTGTGTAAACCATTCCAAGTTTATGTAAACCATTCCCAGTTTATATAAACCATTCTCAGTTAATGTAAACCATTCTCAGTTTATATAAACTATTCCCAGTTTATGTAAACCATTCCCAGTTTATATAAACTATTCCCAGTTTATATAAACCATTCTCAGTTTATGTAAACCATTCCCAGTTTATATAAACCATTCTCAGTTTATGTAAACCATTCCCAGTTTATATAAACCATTCCCAGTTTATATAAACCATTCCCAGTTTATATAAACCATTCCCAGTTTATGTAAACCATTCCCAGTTTATATAAACCATTCCCAGTTTATGTAAGCCATTCCCAGTTTATATAAACCATTCCCAGTTTATGTAAACCATTCCATGTTTATATAAACCATTCCCAGTTTATATAAACCATTCTCAGTTTATGTAAACCATTCTTAGTTTATATAAACTATTCCCAGTTTATGTAAACCATTCCCAGTTTATATAAACTATTCCCAGTTTATATAAACCATTCCCAGTTTATATAAACCATTCCCAGTTTATGTAAACCATTCTATACTTTACATAGAATATTCCCAGTTTGTATAGGCTGTAGCTGGGTAGGCCTACCCCCATTTCTGTTTCCCCTACCTGCCACTAGGGAAGTGTCCCCATCAACCAGTGCTGCCATCTCGCGGTCTTAGGCCTATCCTCAGGCTGTGAGATGCTGTATCTCTCACACTGCTAGATGCTGTATCTCTCACACTGCGAGATGCTGTATTTCTCACACTGCGAGATGCTGTATCTCTCACTCTGCTAGATGCTCTCTCTCTCACTTTGCTAGATGCTCTCTCTCTCACTCTGCTAGATGCTCTCTCTCTCACTCTGCTAGATGCTGTATCTCTCACTCTGCTAGATGCTCTCTCTCTCAATCTGCTAGATGCTCTCTCTCTCACTCTGCTAGATGCTCTCTCTCTCACTCTGCTAGATGCTCTCTCTCTCTCACTCTGCTAGATGCTCTCTCTCTCTCACTCTGTTAGATGCTCTCTCTCTCACTCTGCTTTGATTATAGGTGAAGTTTTGCTTTGATTTTAGGTGAAGTTTTCTTTGATTTTAGGTGAAGTTTTGCTTTGATTTTAGGTGAAGTTATGCTTTGATTTTAGTTGATCTTTTGCTTTGATTTTAGGTGAAGTTTTGCTTTGATTTTAGGTGAAGTTTTGCTTTGATTTTAGGTGTAACTTTAATTTTCCATAACATCTCTGTACCCTCAAAAGCCATTAGAGAATTGAATATTATGTACTCAAAGCCAACAGAAAATTGACTTAATTTACTAACTTTCATTCTTTTACTTTTATTTACTTAACAAAATCGAAACACTTGTCAATCTAAATTAGTTGGTATTGGCAGCAATTTATTTTACCTATGGAAGAAATTTGGAAAATTTAAACTGAAGTTTTCATGTTATAATTTCTTATCCTATTAGCTTCTGAACGGCTTCTAACTTATTTAGAAACAGTACAAAGTAGAAATCTTCAGGGAGCTTAGAAACACTACATACGTGTAGGGTATACTAGGAGGGTGTTTCGGGGGTCAACGCCCGTTCTGGCTCACATGAGGCGGGCCAGTGCAACATGGGTTCGAGTCCTTGGCTAGTGCAGTGCTGTTATTGATTATATATATATATATATATATATATATATATATATATATATATATATATATATATATATATATATATATATATATATATTTATATATATATATATATATATATATATATATATATATATATATATATATATATATATATATATATATATATATATATATATATATATATATATATATATATATATATATATATATATATATATATATGCCATGTATGTCGTAAGAGGCTACTAAAATAGTGGGAAGAAGAGGCTAGGTACCCCTTATCCTGAATTAATTACTACATGAAAAAAAAAGAAAAACTTTCTCTTCGTTCAATATATTTATAGATGGAGTTGTAAGAGAAGTGAATGCTTGGGTGTTGGCAAGAGGTGGGGGGTTAAAAGATAAAGAATCTAACACAAAGTGGAAGTTGTCACAGTTGCTCTTTGCTGATGGCACTGTGCTTTTGGGAGATTCTGCAGAGGTTGGTGGATGAGTTTGATAGGGTATGTAAAAGAAGAAAATTAAAAGTGAAAATAGGAAAGAACAAGGTGATGATGGTAACACAAAATTTAGGTAATGAAAATTGGTATGGTGTATTGAAGTATCGGATATCTGCATCCGCATCCGCGGAACATCCGCACTATTTCTTACATCCGCATCCACAAAATAAGTAAGACATCCTCATACACATCCGCACCCGCAGATATCTAAATTTTCACATCCGATACATCTCTAGTATGGTGATACCGACTAGGTATAGAAAAAGACACTTATGTATAAAGATAACTAACAAAACGAGCATATATAGTGACAGGAGTCTGTTGGAAAGTCTCGAGGGTATTAGTAGTGTACAATTGTGATGTGATGGCCTGGGTTTGATATGGATCTGTCAACATCATTCTGGAGACCAATGTAACATGATGTTGAGGTCCTTATTAAACCCAACCAATCTCACCACAATTGTACTACTACTACTACTACCATAACTACTACTACAACTACTACTACTACTACTACTACCCTCGCGGCTTTCCACCGGACTCCTGCTACTATATATACTCGTTATCTTAGTTACTCTGGATTAGGACTGAAGAAACCTCTCGTGGACAAACGTTTCCTCTAATAAATGTCCTAAACTGTACATAAAAGTATTTTTCCACAATTAAGGGACCGTGAATGTGTTGAGATGTATGGGAGTGAACTTGTCAGCAGATTGCTCAGTGAAACACGAAGTGAACCATAGAACTGACGAGGGGAAAAAGGTGAATAGTGCTCTGAGCAGTCTGTGGAGACAAAGACTTTTTTTTATTTTATTTTTATTTTAACTCATCGGTCGTCTCCCACCAAGGCAGGGTGGCCCGAAAAAAAAACTTTCATCATCATTCACTCCATCACTGTCTTGCCAAAGGCGTGCCTACAGTTATAAAACTGCAACATTAACACCCCTCCTTCAGAGTGCAGACACTGTACTTCCCATCTCCACGACTCAAGTCCGGCCTGCCGGTTTCCCTGAATCCCTTCATAAATGTTACTTTGCTCACACTCCAACAGCACGTAAAAACTATTTGTCTCCATTAACTCCTATCTAACACGCTCACACATGCTGGAAGTCGAAGCCCCTCTCACACAAAACCTCCTTTACCCCCTCCCTCCAACCTTTCCCAGGCCGACCGCTACCCCGTCTTCCCTCCACTACAGATTTATACACTATCGAAGTCATTCTATTTCGTTATATTCTCTCTACATGTCCTAACCGCCTCAACAACCCCTCCTCAGCTCTCTGGATAATAGTTTTAGTGGTTGTGGTAGTAATAGTAGTCACCGTAGTGGTAGTAGTAGTAGTCACAGTAGTAGTAGTAGTCGTAGTAGTAATAGTAGTCACATCACTGGGCGTTCTGTACCAGACTATCTAGAAGACAAAGTGGTAGTAACAATTCCAGTGGTACAGAGCTCAGTAAGTGGCAGTGGAATAACACAAGTTGTTTACATTAAGATCATTACTAATTAAACAGAGGATGTTGCAGCCCAGACCTTCTGGCTACTTCAGCCACTACTCTAAGTTCCATGTTATTTTTCCAGTATGGTGAATTTTATGTGGGCAGTGGAGGGAGGCAGTGGAGGGAGGCAGTGTAGGGTGGCAGTGGCGGGTGGCAGTGAAGGGAGGCAGTCGAGTGAGGTAGTGCAGGGAGGCTTTGGAGTGAGGCAGTGGAGGAAGTAGATATTTGTAAGCAGAAAGACATGGTGTGAACTCACTCACTCACTCACTCACTCTCTCTCTCTCTCTCTCTCTCTCTCTCTCTCTCTCTCTCTCTCTCTCTCTCTCTCTCTCTCTCTCTCTCTCTCACTCTGTCTCTCTCTCTCTCTCTCTCCTGACATCAGCCTGCCTCCGTCAAGGGAGCTCCATAATGCCTCCCCAGACAGTCAGAAGGAAAAGGTTAAAGGAGAAAGGCAGTTTGGGCGGAACACACTTAGGAAATTACCAGTAAAACACCTCAGCTGTGTTTGAAGAAACAATGTTTGTAGTGCGTCTCAGGGAGTTTGTGGGACCTATTTTAGCTGTTCAGATAAACACTTGGAATGTAGAGACGGAAAGAGAGGAGAGAGAGAGAGAAGAAGAAGAGAGAGAAGAAGAAGAAGAAGAGAGAGAGAGAGAGAGAGAGAGAGAGAGAGAGAGAGAGAGAGAGAGAGAGAGCTGTATCAAAGATGTCAGTGGTGACAATAAGACAGGTTGAAGTGTATCTACTCCTCAGACCTCTGGACCAAGAAATGGCTGTAGACCTAGACAAAGTGAGCCTAAGGTTGCTGAGTAGATGTGCAGACCAGCTATCAACACCTCTAACTCGCACTAGCAGAGTGTAAATAACCCTCTCCGTGGAAAGAGACAAATGTAGTCCCTGTTAAGAAAATGAAGAGCAGATCGGAAATCAACAACCACAGATCAGTGACAGTAACTCACGGCAGATGGCAGCGTTTTTGGACTACCACTCCCTTCTTTGTGACCGCCAATATGGCTTCAGAAAAGGGCCACTCTGCTCCTGATCTGCTGCTAATTAAACCTTTCGACTATGTGGTAATAGTCACTGGATGAATCCATGATCAGTTGTGTAGTAGCACTGGACACAGCTGGGACTTTCGACCGAATATGGCACCAGGGACTCTTGGCAAGACTGCAAGCACTAGGAGTCGCTGGATCTGCGCAATGCCTCCTTAGTGATTTACCTTCAACCGTAGTTCTCAGTGGGACAGAGTCAACAAGATGCTATATTGGTGCTAGTGTTCCACAGGTAAGTGTACTTGGGCCATTGTTATGGAATGTCAATTTAATTAAGCAACCTTCAACTCACCTTAAAATTCCATGCCTATGCAAATGACTGTATCCTGACCTTTACTTCTCTGAGAGAGAAACTGTCAGCTGCTGTCAGGTACATCAATCACCAGCTTACAGATATATTAGTCTGGGGAAAACGATGGCAGGATACCATGCGGGAGCAATGGTAAGAATGAATGGGAAAGTGTTGGAACCCGGGGATCAAGTGGATATCCTAGAGGTGAAATTTAAGTCCAAAGTATCCATGAACAACCACGTGGTGACTCCTTGAAGCAAAACAGCCAAGAAGCTGAGATCACTAAAGCGAATCTCGTTCCTGCTTGACAGTATTAGTTGTAAAACCTTGTACGAGGCACAAGTGCGCCCAGACCTTGAGTATGCTACGCTGTCTTGGACTGCATTACCCCCGTCTCATCTACGACTTTTGGACAGAACAGAGAACCCATCAAGACGATTTACATCTCGCCTTGACCTGGCCTGGATAGATCTGTCCTTCACGCAGTCTTCAATACTGGAGAGATATGGATGGTCTTGCAGTTATTTACAAAGCCAATGTTGACAAGGTACAACACTTGGCTGCATTTCGTGAACAGTGAAAACACATCTTCCACACCACAAAACGGACAGCAAACACACTAGCTGTATCGTTCACAACAACATCACGTCATCTGAGATCGTTCATTCCTAGAATGACTCGAGTCTGGAACATGTTCGCTCAGCATAGCAAATTAAGTCGCTGGTCCAGAGATGACTCCAACTTCGTCCTATTTCCTGTATTTATGCTTCTTAATAAAAAAACTTTCAAATAACCCATGTAGGTAACAGCTCTTAGCTTGCAAACAAAGGAATGAACCTTAACTCTGTAAATCCCTGTAGTAAATAAAAAAAAGAGGAGAGTGACTGGAAATATATAAGATTGTGATTATATGTGTGTACTTACATATATATCATTACACGGGTTGTCTCTGCTCCTGGTCCTGCCTCTTTGCTGGCCGCTACACCTCCAGATTACTCTAAAACTGAAGAAATACTTCCTAACATCCCTATGACTCATGCGTATTAGATTTTGGGTTATGTCTCATGTCTTAAATTTCTTGTGATCATGTTGTGTATTAGTTGGTGGTCATGTTATAGTGTTCGTGTTATGTTTTTTTTGTGTTCATGTCTTAGATTTTGAATATATCTTAGTTTGGGTTATGTCTCAATTCTTAGTTGTAGGTGTATGTCTTAGATTTGGCACTCATGTTATGGTTTAGTTGGTGTGTGTGTGTGTGAGTGTGTGTGTGTGTGTGTGTGTGTGTGTGTGTGTGTGTGTGTGTGTGTGTGTGTGTGTATGTGTGTGTGTGTGTTAGTTTTGGCGATCATGTTATGGCTTAGTTGGTGGTGTGTGTGTGTGTACTCACCTAATTGTACTCACCTAATTGTGGTTGCAGGGGTCAAGACTCAGCTCCTGGCCCCGCCTCTTCGCTGTCCGCTACTGGGTCTCTGCTCTCCCTGCTCCATGAGCTCTATCATACCTCGTCTTAAAACTATGTATGGTTCCTGCCTCCACTATATCTTTCTCTAGACTATTCCACTTCCTTTACTACTCTGTGGCTGAAGAAATGCTTCCTAACATCCCTTTGACTCATCTGAGTCTTCAGCTTCCAGTTGTGTCCCCTTGTTTCTGTGTTCCCTCTCTGGAACATCCTGTCCCTGTCTACCTTGTCGATTCCCGCAGTATTTTGTATGTCGTTATCATGTCTCCTCTGACCCTTCTTTCCTCCAGTGTTGTTAGTCCTATTTCCCTCAACCTTTCTTCATAGGACAGACCCCTGAGTTGTGGAACTAGCCTTGTCGCAAACCTTTGCACTTTCTCTAGTTTCTTTACGTGCTTGACCAGGTGTGGGTTCCAGACTGGTGCTGCATATTCTAGTATGGGCCTGACGTACACGGTGTACAGTGTCTTGAACGATTCCTTGTTTAGGTAACGGAACGCTAATCTTAGGTTTGCCAGTCGCCCATATGCTGCTGCAGTTATCTGGTTGATGTGTGCCTCCGGAGAGTACTTGGCGTTATACTCACCCCAAGGTCTTTCTCCTTTACCGAGGTTTGTAGCCCTTGTCCACCTAGCCTGTACTCTGTCAGCGGTCTTCTTTGTCCTTCTCCGATCTTCATGACTTTGCATTTGGTGGGATTGAATTCGAGAAGCCAGTTGCTAGACCAGATGTCAAGCTTGTCCAGGTCTGTTTGAAGTCCTGCTTGGTCCTTTCCGATGTGATTCTCCTCATTAATTTCACATCATCTGCGAACAGAGAACTTCTGAGTCTATCCCATCCGTCATGTCGTTTACATATACCAAGAATAACACTGGTCCTAGGACTGACCCTGCGGTACGCCCTCGTCACAGGCGCCCACTGTGATACCTCATCAGCACCATGACCCGTTGTTGCCTCCCGTGAGGTATTCCCTGATCCATTCCAGTGCCCTTCCTGTTATACATGCTTGTTCTTCCAACTTCTTTACTAATCTCATGTGAGGAACTGTGTCGAAGGCCTTCCTGCAGTCCAGGAAAATGCAATCAACCCACCCTTCTCTCTCTTGTGTGTGTGTGTGTGTGTGTGTGTGTGTGTGTGTGTGTGTGTGTGTGTGTGTGTGTGTGTGTTAGTTTTGGCAATCATGTTATGGCTTAGTTGGTGGTGTGTATATGTGTGTGTGTGTGTATGTGTGTGTGTGTTAGTTTTGGTAATGACTCATGTCTTAGTTGTGTGTGTTCATGATATGCCTTAGAGTTGGAGGTTCTTATATTTGGTAGTTATCTTGGTTAAAATGTTTTGAGGGAATGTGTAAAATGTGTGTTAGTTGATGCTGATCTTAAGATTTTGGAATTCATCTTATGGATTTTTTTATTGTTCTGAGGAAATGTGTATAAATAATGTGAGTGCGTTCTGTGATCATAGTATTAGTGATCTTGGTAATAATGTTTGAGGGAATATGTATAAAATGTGTGATCTGTGATCTTAGTGTCTTGTCGATAATGTTCTTACATAATGGTAATCATGAAATGGAGTTGGTGAACAAGAAAAATGTGATCTTAGTGAAAGTATTCATAGTATTAGTGATCTTGGTTATAATGTTTTGTGTATGAATGTTTATAAAAATGAGTGTTAGTTAATGATGCTCTTAGTTTTTGTTGATCTTAGTGTCTTGTCCTAAGTGATCTTAGATAATGATAATCATGAAATGGAGTTGGTAAACGTGATTGGATGTGTATGTCTTAGTAAAAGTATTCATAGCTTAAATGATCTTGGCCTAAATGATCTTAGTGTTTTTGAGATGAGTGATTTCTACAATCATAGTGGTTTTGGGATGAGTGTATAGTTTGGTGGATGAGATGTAATTTCAGTTAATGAAATGTGTGTAAATGTGATTGAGAATACAATTTGGTGGATGAGTTAGAGATGCCAAATGTTATTTGGGAGTTTTCAAAATTTTATTTGGAGGTGTTCCAATGTTGTTTGGAAGTGTTCCAATGTTGTTTGGAAGTGTTCCAATGTTGTTTGGAGGTGTTCCAATGTTGTTTGGAAGTGTTTCAATATTGTTTGGAAGTGTTCCAATGTTGTTTGGAAGTGTTCCAATGTTGTTTGGAAGTGTTCCAATGTTGTTTGGAAGTGTTTCAATGTTGTTTGGAAGTGTTCCAATGTTGTTTGGAAGTGTTCCAATGTTGTTTGGAAGTGTTCCAATGTTCTTTGGAAGTGTTCCAATGTTGTTTGGAAGTGTTCCAATGTTGTTTGGAAGTGTTCCAATGTTGTTTGGAAGTGTTCCAATGTTGTTTGGAAGTGTTCCAATGTTTGGAAGTGTTCCAATGTTGTTTGGAAGTGTTCCAATGTTGTTTGGAAGTGTTCCAATGTTGTTTGGAAGTGTTCCAATGTTGTTTGGAAGTGTTCCAATGTTGTTTGGAAGTGTTCCAATATTGTTTGGAAGTGTTCCAATGTTGTTTGGAAGTGTTCCAATGTTGTTTGGAAGTGTTCCAATGTTGTTTGGAAGTGTTCCAATGTTGTTTGGAAGTGTTCCAATGTTGTTTGGAAGTGTTCCAATGTTGTTTGGAAGTGTTCCAATATTGTTTGGAAGTGTTCCAATGTTGTTTGGAAGTGTTCCAATGCAATTCTTGGTTATATTGTGTATAAAAATGTGTGTATGTTCTGTGGAGATGGATGTGTGTCGTATTGTCGAACTATGTTATGTTCATTAAGTTTCGAGAATGTGAGGTTTTTGTGTGAATTTGAATGAAATAATGTGGATTATGCATAAATTTTAATGAAATAATGCAGATTTTGTGTAAATTTTAATAAAAATATAGATCTTTTTGATGTATTTACCGATGTATTCGTGAAATGTAGAAATATGTGAGATGTTGTGGGTATTAAAACAAAATCTTAATTCGTGATATGTAAAAAATTGAAACAAGTGGAAATTGTGAATTGAATTACTGTGATTGTGCAGGGAGGAGTGATAGTTGTGAGGAGATGGGGTGTGTGTGTGTACTCACTATTTGTGGTTGCAGGAGTCGAGACATAACTCCTGGCCCCGCCTCTCCACTGGCCGCTACTGAGTCACTCTCCCTGCGCCATGAGCTTTATCATACCTCTTCTTAAAGCTATGAATGGATCCTGCCTCCACTACATCGCTTCCCAAACTAATCCACTTCCTGACCACTCTGTAACTGAAGAAATACTTCCTAACATCCCTGTGATTTATCTGAGTCTTCTGCTTCCAACTGTGTCCCCTGTGTTGTGTCCCATCTCTGGAACATTCTGTCTCTGTCCACCTTGTCAATTAATCTCAGTATTTTATATGTCGTTATCATGTCCTCCCTATCTCTCCTGTCCTCCAGTGTCGTCAGGTCGATTTCCCTTCACCTCTCCTTGTAGGACATACCCCTTAGCTCCGGGACTAGTCTTGCTGCAAACATTTGCACCTTCTCTAGTTTCTTTATGTGCTTGGCTAGGTGTGGGTTCGAAACTGGTGCTGCATACTCCAATATGGGCCTAACGTACACAGTGTACAGGGTCCTTAGCGATTCCTTATTAAGATGTCGGAATGCTGTTCTTAGGTTTGCTAGGCGCCCATATGCTGCAGCAGTTATTTGGTTGATGTGCGCCTCAGGAGATGTGCCTGGTGTTATACTCACCCCAAGACCTTGTGTGTGTGTGTGTGTGTGTGTGTGTGTGTGTGTGTACTCACCTAATTGTACTCACCTAATTGTGGTTGTATGGGTCGAGACTCAACTCCTGGCCCCGCTTCTTCACTGATCCACTACATCACTTGCTAGACTATTCCACTTCCTTACTACTCTATGGCTGAAGAAATACTTCCTAACATCCCTTTGACTCATCTGAGTCTTCAATTTCCAATTGTGACCCCTTGTTTCTGTGTCCCCTCTCTGGAACATTCTGTCTCTATCCACCTTGTCTATTCCACGCAGTATTTTGTATGTCGTTATCATGTCTCTCCTAACCCTCCTGTCCTCCAGTGTTGTCAGACCGATTTCCCTTAACCTTTCTTCGCAGGACATTTCCCTTAGCTCTGGAACTAACCTTATCTCAAACCTTTGCACTTTCTCTAATTTCTTGACGTGCTTGACCAGGTGTGGGTTCCAAACTGGTGCTGCATACTCTAGTATGGGCCTGACGTACACGGTGTACAGTGTCTTGAACGATTCCTTATTAAGGTATAGGAAAACTATTCTCAGGTTTGCCAGGCGCCCATATGCTGCAGCAGTTATCTGGTTGATGTGTGCTTCTGGAGACGTAGTCGGTGTTATAGTCACCTTAAGATCTTTTTTCTTGAGTGAGGTTTGCAGTCTTTTCCACCAAGCTTATTCTCTGTCTGCGGTCTTCATTACCCTTCCCCGATCTTTATGACTTTTCATTTGGCGGGGTTAAATTCGAGAAGCCAGTTACTGGACCAGGTGTCCTGCCTGATCCTCATCTGATTTAATTCTTCTCATTAACTTCACATCATCTTCGAACAGGGACACTTCAGAGTCTATCCCTTCCGTCATGTCATTCACATATACCAAGAATAGCACTGGTCCTAGGACTGACCCCTTTGGGACCCCACTCGTCACAGGCGCCCACTGTGATACCTCATCACGTACCATAACCCGTTGTTGCCTCCCTGTCAGGTATTCTCTGATCCATTGCAGTGCCCTTCCTGTTATACACGCCTGATCCTCTAACTTCTGCACTAATCTCTGGTGAGGAACTGTGTCGAAGGCCTTCTTGCAGTCCAAGAAAATGCAATCGACCCACCCCTCTCTCTCGAGTCTTACTTCTGTTACTTTGTCGTAGAACTCTATGACTAAAGAAATACTTCTTAACATGTCTTTGACTCATATGAGTGTGTATGTGTGCCAGACTAAACAAGTTAAATTGCTCAAATAATTTCTCAATCATAATTGATGTTATTATCGGCTTTTTCACCCACTTATTCACACAAATAAAGTTGCTGAACTTCCTTAATGAATCAATTACTTGTTGCTCCTCGTCCTCGTCACACTTGTTCTCCTTTCTTCCACTGTTTCTGTATTTGAATAATTTTAAACTCTAAATTATGTTTTAGAGATTATTAGAGTCTCTCTCTCTCTCTCTCTCTCTCTCTCTCTCTCTCTCTCTCTCTCTCTCTCTCTCTCTCTCTCTCTCTCTCTCTCTCTCTCTCTCTCTCTCTCTCTCTCTCTCTCTCTCTCTCTCTCTCTCTCTCTCTCTCTCTCTCTCACTCACTCACATCTCTGATAACGAGAACCTGATTGGAAGAAATTAAAGGTTTCTCCTTTTCTCTGGTTTTCACTGAGCTTCCTGCTTTAATTAGCACCCAGGACAGCGATGCCGCCTTCACAGACACTTATGAAAATCGTAAAAGAACTGGTCTTCCTCGGCTCAGATTTTTTTTCAGTCTTTGAGTTGAAATAAGCTGATTCTTGTGACACTTGTCTTTGAAGAAATATGACAATTTTTTCACTGCTTTTTGGGTGTGAGATTTGTCTATAAAATGTATTTTTTTCCGCTAAGAGTGGGGCCCAGGCTAGTATTTCCAATGTATAAAAGTACAGTATTCGTAGCTAATGGGATTTAATTAAACAAGAGCTGCTAGAGGCTGGTACACATTTTCTGGATTAGTTGGCCACGCAATTGAATCTTCTCTGTAATCTGAGATTATAATATACGTGTGTGCGGGAAGAGGTGTGAGGTTGTCACAGTTGCTCTTTGCTGATGACACTGTGCTTTTGGGGAATTCTGAAGAGAAGTTGCAGAGTTGGTGGATGAGTTTGGTAGGGTATGTTAAAGAAGGAAATTAAAAGTGAATAGAGGAATGAGTAAGGCGATGAGGATAACAAAAAAATAGGTAACGAAGGATTGGATATCAGATTGGAGTGAGAAAGTATGGAGGAGGTGAATGTATTCAGATATTTAGGAGTGGACGTGTCAGCAGATGGGTCTATGAAAGATGAGGTGAATCATGGAACTGACGATGGGAAAACGGTGAATGGTGCATTGAAGAGTTTGTGGAGACAAAGAACTTTATCCATTTAAACAAAGAGGGGAATGTATGAAAGTATAGTTATATGAACACTCTTATATGGGTGTGAAGCATGGGTGGTGAATGTTGCAACAATGAGGAGGCTGGAAGCAGTGGAGATGTCATGTCTGAGGGCAATGTGTCGTGTGAATATAATGCAGAGAATCCATAGTTTGGAAATTAGGAGGAAGTGCGAGATTACCAAAACTATTATCCAGAGGGCTGAGGAGGGGTTATTGAGGCTGTTCGGACATGTAGAGAGGAGGGAACAAAATAGAATGACTTCGAGATTGAATAAATCTGTAATGGTGGGAAGGCGGGGTAGGGGTCGGCCTAGAAAGGTTGGAGGGAGGGGGTAAAGGAGGTTTTGCGAGAGGGGCTTGGACTTCCAGCAAGCATGCGTGAGCATGTTAGATAGAAGCGAATGACGACAAATGGTTTTTAGGATTTCATGTGCTGTTGGAGTGTGAGCAAGGTAACATTTATGAAGGGGTTTAGGGATACCGGAAGGCCGAACTTGAGTCCTTGAGATGGGAAGTACAGTGTCTGCACTCTGAAGGAGGGATGTTAATGGCCCTGGCTTGCCGCAGTTTGGTAAATATTTCAGTACCACTTGTTTCGTAGTTTCATTGGTATATAGACTGCTTGTTGAGGCGGGTATTCAAACAGGAGGTGGCTGAAATTAATCCTTGAGCATCCATTGCCATGAGTGTCCTAGCAACATGAAACAAGTCTAGTTCGCTAGGCTCATGCTGTTTGTAGGATCGATGACAGAATGAATAAGGTGACACGTATGTTGTGTTGTCTCGTGAGGCGGGAGAATGTGTCGAGGGGTCGAGTCCTGGCCTGCCGCAGTTTGGAAAATAACCACTATGAAAAAATAGAGAAATTCAAATCGCTTTCGTGACTACTCACATTATCAAGGAACTATAAAACACAAAACATCAACCAGAAGGCTTATAAAGGGGCGGCAACACTACACCTCACAATCACATCATAACAAAGACCGCACCTCACATTAGAGTGACGGTACCTGACTCTGTGAAGCGCACCTCAAACTCTGTAGGATCAATTATTGTCAGCCTTTCATAACTTTTGGAGTTATGCAGCTCTGGGGTGGGGGAGTCTGTGTAGTAGGTATAATTTGTATAGTAGTATTTTAAGCATTGTTCTCCTTTGTTGGCATTGTTATGCTTAGTTTTATTTCCGCTTTTGTAGGTTTTATTTATTTTATGTGTATAATGTACGGTTTTTTAATAAAATATAAAAAAAAAGAAACTCTACCCAAGAATTAAGATTTATCTAATGTATCATATAATGAGGGACGGTCTTTGTTATGAAGTGATTGTGAGATGTAGTCTTGCCCCTTTATAATCTTCATTGTTTATGTTTTGTGCTTTACAGTTCCTTAATAATGTAACTAGTCACGAAAGCGCTTGGAATTTCTCTATTTTTTCATAGTGGTTATTTTGCATATTGTGATATCACCTTTTTTCTGTGATCTTATTGCATATATATATATATATATATATATATATATATATATATATATATATATATATATATATATATATATATATATATAATATATATGTATTATGTTATTAACAATCGGCCGATTCCCACCAAGGCAGGGTGGCCTGAAAAAGAAAAACTTTCATCATCATTCACTCCATCACTGTCTTGCCAGAGGGGTGCTTTACACTACAGTTATAAAACTGCAACATTAACACCCCTCCTTCAGAGTGCAGACACTGTACTTCCCATCTCCAGGACTCAAGTCCGGCCTGCCGGTTTCCCTGAATCCCTTCATAAATGTTACTTTGCTCACACTCCAACATCACGTCAAGTATTAAAAACCATTTGTCTTCATTCACTCCTATCAAATACGCTCGAACATGCTTGCTGGAAGTCCAAGCCCCTCGCACACAAAACCTCCTTTACCCCTTCCCTCCAGCCTTTCCTAGGCTGACACCTACCTCGCCTTCCCTCCACTACAGATTTATACACTCTCAAAGTCATTCTGTCTCGTTCCATTCTCTCTACATGTCCGTACCACCTCAACAACCCCTCCTCAGCTCTCTGGATAATAGTTTTGGTAATCCTGCACCTCCTCCTAATTTCCAAACTCTGAATTCTCTGCATTATATTCACACCACACATTGACCTTAGACATGACATCTCCACTGCCTCCAGCCTTCTCCTCGTTGCAACATTCATCACCCATGCTTCACACCCATATAAGAGTGTTGGTATAACTATACTCTCATACATTCCCTTCTTTACTTCCATGGACACAGTTCTTTGTCTCCACAGACTCCGAAGTGCTCCACTCACCCTTTGACCCTCGTCAATTCTATGATTCACCTCATCCTCATAGACCCATCTGCTGACACGTCCACTCCTAAATATCTGAATACATTCACCTCCTCCATACTCTCTCCCTCCAATCTGATATCCAATCTTTCGTCACCTAATCTTTTTGTTATCCTCATCACCTTACTCTTTCCTATATTCACTTTCAATTTTCTTCTTTTACACACCCTACCAAATTCATCCACCAACCTCTGCAACTTCTCTTCAGAATCTCCCAAAAGCACAGTGTCATCAGTAAAAAGCAACTGTGACAACTCCCACTTTGTATTTGATTCTTTATCTTTTAACCCCACACCTCTTGCCAAGACCCTCGCATTCACTTCTCTTACAACCCCATCTATAAATATATTGAACAACCACGGTGGCATCACACATCCTTGTCTAAGGCCCACTTCTACTGGAAAATAGTCCCCCTCCCTAATACACATTCTAACCTGAGCCTCACTATCCTCATAAAAACTCTTTACTGCTTTCAGTAACCTTCCTCCTATTCCATACACCTGCAACATCTGCCACATTGCCCCCATATCCACCATATCATACGCCTTTTCCAAATCCATAAATGCCACAAAAACCTCTTTACCCTTATCCAAATACTGTTCACCTATATATTTCACTGTAAACACTTGGTCTACACACCCCCTACCTTTCCTAAAGCCCCCTTGTTCATCTGCTAACCTGCTTTCTGTCTTACTCTTAATTCTTTCAATAATAACTCTACTATACACTTTACCAGGTACACTCAACAGACGTATTCCCCTATAATTTTTGCACTCTCTTTTGTCCCCTTTGCCTTTATACAAAGGAACAATACACACTCTCTGCCAATCCCTAGGTACCTTACCCTCTTCCATACATTTATTAAATAATAGCACCAACCACTCCAAAACTATATCCCCACTTGCTTTTAACATTTCTATCTTTATCCCATCAATCCCAGCTGTCTTACCTCCTTTCATTCTACCCACTGCCTCATGAACTTCCCAAACACTCCCAACTGGCTCTTCCACACTCCTACAAGATGTTATTCCTCCTTGCCCTATACACGAAATCACAGCTTCCCTGTCTTCATCAACATTTAACAACTCCTCAAAATATTCCCTCCATCTTCCCGATACCTCTAACTCTCCATTTAATAACTCTCCTCTCCTATGTTTAACTGTCAAATCCATTTGTTCCCTAGGCTTCCTCAACTTATTAATCTCACTCCAAAACTTTTTCTTATTTTCAACAAAATTTGTTGATAACATCTCACCACTCTCTCATTTGCTCTCTTTTACATTGCTTCATCACTCTCTTAACCCTCTTTTTCTCTCCATATATTCTTCCCTCCTTGCATCACTTCTACTTTGTAAAACCTCTCATATGCTAATTTTTTCTCCTTACTACTCTCTTTACATCATCATTCCACCAATCGCTCTTCTTCCCTCCCGCACCCACTCGCCTGTAACCACAAACTTCTGCTGAACACTCTAACACTAAATTTTTAAATCTACCCCATACATCTTCGACCCCATTGCCTACACTCTCACTAACCCATCTATCGTCCAATAGTTGTTTATATCTTACCCTAACTGCCTCCTCTTTTAGTTTATAAACCTTCACATCTCTCTTACTTACTGCTTCTATTTTCCTTGTATCCCATCTACCTTTTACTCCCACTGTAGCTATAACTAAAAAGTGATCTGATATATCTGTGGCCTCTCTATAAACATGTACATCCTGAAGTCTACTCAACAGTCTTTTATCTACCAATACATAGTCCAACAAACTACTGTCATTACGCCCTACATCATATCTTGTATACTTATTTATCCTCTTCTTCTTAAAATATGTATTACCTATAACTAAACCCCTTTCTATACAAAGTTCAATCAAAGGGCTCCCATTATCATTTACACCTGGCACCCCAAACTTACCTACCACACCCTCTCTACATGTTTCTCCTACTTTAGCATTTAGGTCCCCTACCACAATTACTCTCTCACTTGGTTCAAAAGTTCCTATACATTCGCTTAACATATATACATATATATATTTGTAACCACGAACGAGTGGTATTGATCAATAACAACACTGCACTAGCCAAGGGCCGAACCCACGATGATTTGGCCCGCCTCATGATGAGCGAAAACACATGACGCCTTAGACCACTGAACCTTACAATCCTTATTAAGAGTAGCGCATCCACTAGAACTGAATGTTGTACTCGCTACTCGGTACTGCTTGTTGAGATAATACACCAAACAGGGAGTAGAATGAAATTAGCTAAGAGGCGTCCACACCACCGTATGTCCTTGGGTAGCGAGTACAGCATTCAGTTCTAATGGATGCGCTACTCTTAAGGATTGTGTGGTTCAGTGGTCTAAGGCGTCATGTGTTTTCTCTCACCATGAGGCGGACCAAAGCAGCATGGGTTCGGCCCCTCGCTAGTGCAGTGTTGTTATATATATATATATATATATATATTATATATATAGTATATATATTTGCAGAATAAAAATTTGCTTTTACCATGTATCAGCGGAAATGCATCTGAACAAAGAGAAAAAATATATATACTTTATTCGAAGTAATATTAGACTGACTTACAATATACATAGCAGAATTTAGCTAAAACAATTGCGATAATTTAAGTTAGGTTACGTGAGGTTTTTAAGTTAGGTTACGTGAGGTTTCTAAGTTAGGTTACGTGAGGTTTCTAAGTTAGGTTACGTGAGGTTTCTAAGTTTGGTTACGCGAGGTTTCTAAGTTAGGTTACGTGAGGTTTCTAAGTTTGGTTACGCGAGGTTTCTAAGTTAGGTTACGTGAGGTTTCTAAGTTTGGTTACGCGAGGTTTCTAAGTTAGGTTACGTGATGTTTCTAAGTTGGGTTTAGTCAAAAATTAAAATCTTTCCTTCATCGTTTATGAAAAAAAAAATCTTACGTAACACTAAATAATTTTTTTTTGAAGAGTCTAATTTTTAAGGGAGTTCGGCCTAAAACTAAAAACAAAAGTTTCTCTTTTTAAATTTAGTAATGCATGCATGAGAAGGGGTTTTATATATATATATATAAGTTCACAGTAAACACTAGCTATCGCATTAATACAGAACAACAGCTGTGAATTTTTTTTTGAAATTTCAAACACTTTAATGATTTCTCACTTTACGAAGGAACTATAAAAATGTAAAAGGAATAGGAAAGCATATAAGAACGAGACTTCGCCTCGTGGTTACCTTACAACACCTGTTCATTTTATGTTGACGTTGGTAGTCAAGGATCTGTCAAACACAGCTAATATTATTCACAAACTTTCAGAACATAAACTTGTCTAATGTTTACCTGGAGAGAGTTCCAGGGGTCAACGCCCCTGCGGCCCGGTCTGTGCTCAGGCCTCATGTTGGATCAGGGCCTGATCAACCAGGCTGTTACTGCTGGCCGCACGCAGTCCAACGTACAAACCACAGCCCGGCTGGTCAGGTACCGACTTTAGGTGCCTGTCCAGTGCCTGCTTGAAGACAGCCAGGGGTCTAGTGGTAATCCCCCTTATGTAAGCTTGGAGGCAGTTGAACAGTCTTGGGCCCCTGACACTTATTGTGTTGTCTCTCAACGTGCTAGTGGCACCCCTGCTTTTCATTGGGGGAATGTTACATCGTCTGCCGAGTCTTTTGCTTTCGTAGGGAGTGACTCTCGTGTGCAAGTTTGGTACTAATCCTCTAGATTTTCAAGTGTATATAATAATGTATTCTCCCCTGTTTCTAGTGCAGGTTCATGTATCTTAAACTCTTTCCAAATTTTATTAATTACAAATGAATCCAATTTGAATTATCCTAAAATATTATTCATATTATTTTCAAAACTATTTTTTTATGGAACTTGATGTTATTATATTTCTCTTCATCATGGACTTGCTTGATAAAACTTTCTCAGCTTTTTGAAAAATCAATTGGATGGTTAAAATCTCTCACATGAATAAACAGAGCATTAGAATCTTATCCAGTTTTAATGCTATATTTATATTGTTTTAATCTTAGTTTAAGACTTTTCCCAGTTCGACCGTAATAAACTTTTTCACATATTTTACAAGGAATTTTATAGACACCCGCCAGCATTTTGGGGAATTGTTTTACCAAAAGATTTTTTTTTACTGTATCAAGATTTTTAAATACAATTCTCAGGTAATGGAATTCAATTTTTTGGAAACTTGACAGACAGACTTGTTTGATTTGATCTCTGACTTTATAGAAAGTTTGATAGAAACTTTATTTAATAGTTAAGCTTGTTTAAAACTTAACTAAGTTTAAGGCTTGTCGAAACCTTTACTTGGTATTCAAAGGTGTTCGATACTTGATAAATAAGCTGACATTGTTACTAGGCCTCCATATTCCTAATTCATCTGGATAACTTGTGATGGTATAAGTTGTGTTGCTGCCCTGACCCTCCTGACCACCCTGACACTCCTAACCACCCTGACCCTCCTGACCACTCCTCAACCCCCTGACCCCTGACCTGACACCCTACCCTCCTGACCCCTCACAGATGGAAATATCCTGCTCTTCCTTGGATCAAACTTGGTTACACTACTCTTCTAAATGCTGAATATACTTTTCGGTTTAACACTAATATTCTCTATACTATCTACTGAATACTACTCTTCTACTTACTATACTACTTGATACTACTACTACTACTACTACTACTACTACTACTACTACTACTACTACTACTACTACTACTACTACTACTACTACTACGACTACTACTCTACTACTCTACTACTACTACTACTACTACTACTACTACTACTACTACTACTACTACTCTACTACTACTACTACTACTACTACTACTACTACTACTACTACTACTACTACTACTACTACTCTCTACTACTACTACTACTCTACTACTCTACTACTACTCTCTACTACTACTACTACTACTACTACTACTACTACTCTACTACTACTACTACTACTACTACTCTACTACTACTACTCTACTACTACTACTACTACTACTCTACTCTACTACTACTACTACTCTACTACTACTCTACTACTACTACTCTACTACTCTACCTACTGCTACTACTACTACATACTACTCACTACTACTACTACTACTACTACATACTCACCTACCACTACACTGCTGCCACTACTACTAATACTACTATACAACACTACACTGCTGCACTACCACTACTACTACTACCACCACCACTACCACCCTACTACTACTCAAGAACACAAGAACATAAGAAGGAGAACACTGCAACAGGCCTACTGGCCCATACTTGACAGATCCATGTCAAATCAACCCACCAACAAAAATATTTCCAACCTATCCCCATCCAAGGAACAAACCTGACAACCCCCCAATAATTGTGCAAATCCGTTCAAATCCAATCCTTTCACTCACAAGAAAACAGAAATAAGGAACACTGCAGCAAGCCAACTGGTCCACGCTAGGCTTGTCCCCCTAAAACCCAAAACCAATCCCACAAACAAAAACTCCTACCTAACCCACCTACTCCATCCATGGAATATGCTTTGATAATCAGGGCATTATAAAACAGGGTACTGGAAGAGCTGAAGAACCTGGTCCATCACAAGAGCACCAGAGGAGCTGAAGCACCTGGTCCATCACCAGGGCACTGAATAAGCCGAAGCACCTGGTCCATCACCAGGGCACTGAATAAGCCGAAGCACCTGATACATCACCAGGGCACTGAATAAGCCGAAGCACCTGGTCCATCATCAGGGCACTGAATAAGCCGAAGCACCTGGTCCATCACCAGGGCACTGAATAAGCCGAAGCACCTGATCCATCACCAGGGCACTGAATAAGCCGAAGCACCTGGTCCATCACCAGGGAACTGAATAAGCCGAAGCACCTGGTCCATCACCAGGGCACTGAATAAGCCGAAGCACCTGGTCCATCACCAGGGCACTGAATAAGCCAAAGCATCTGGTCCATCACCAGGGCACTGAATAAGTCGAAGCACCTGATCCATCACCAGGGCACTGAATAAGCCGAAGCACCTGGTCCATCACCAGGGCACTGAATAAGCCGAAGCACCTGGTCCATCACCAGGGCACTGAATAAGCCGAAGCACCTGGTCCATCACCAGGGCACTGAATAAGCCAAAGCACCTGGTCCATCACCAGGGCACTGAATAAGCCGAAGCACCTGGTCCATCACCAGGGCACTGAATAAGCCGAAACACCTGGCCCATCACCAGGGCACTGAATAAGCCGAAGCACCTGGCCCATCACCAGGGCACTGAATAAGCCGAAGCACCTGGTCCATCACCAGGGCACTGAATAAGCCGAAGCACCTGGTCCATCACCAGGGCGTTGAAGGAGCTGACGCACCTGGTCCATCACCAAGGCACTGAATAAGCCGAAGCACCTGATCCATCACCAGGGCACTGAATAAGCTGAAGCACCTGGTCCATCACCAAGGTAATAAAGGAGCTGAAGCACCTGGTCCATCACCAAGGTATTAAAGGATGGAAATAAATGGTATAAAATACCGACACAATGGAAAAATAAACACAAAAGAGTACAATGCGATCCCCCACCGACAACGCCTCGTCCACACAGTGGGCCCATCGAGGAGTTTGAGTCGATGTTGTCAGTCCATCAATCACTGCTGCCACTACCACTAATACTACTACTACCACCACCACTACCACTGCTGCCACTACCACTAGTGCTTCTACTACCACCACCACTACCACTGCTGCCACTACCACTAGTGCTCATACCACCACCACTACCACTGCCACTACCACTAGTGCTTCTACTACCACCACCACTACCACTGCTGCCACTACCACTAGGCTCTACTACCAGCACCACTACCACCTGCCACTACCACTAGTGCTTCTACTACCACCACCACTACCATGCTGCCACTACCACTAATGCTACTACTACCACCACCACTACCACTGCTGCCACTACCACTAGTGCTTCTACTACCACCACCACTACCATGCTGCCACTACCACTAATGCTAGCTACTACCACCACCACTACCACTGCTGCCACTACCACTAGTGCTTACTACTACCACCACCACTACCATGCTGCCACTACCACTAGTGCTTCTACTACCACCACCACTACCACTGCTGCCACTACCACTAGTGCTTCTACTACCACCACCACTACCACTGCTGCCACTACCACTAGTGCTTCTACTACCACCACCACTACCACTGCTGCCACTACCACTAGTGCTTCTACTACCACCACCACTACCACTGCTGCCACTACCACTAGTGCTTCTACTACCACCACCACTACCACTGCCGCCACTACCACTAGTGCTTCTATTACTAATACTACTACGACCACCACCACTACCACTGCTGCCACTACCACTAGTGCTTCTATTACTAATACTACTACGACCACCACCACTACCACTGCTGCCACTACCACTAATACTACTACTACCACCACCACTACCACTGCTGCCACTACCACTAGTGCTTCTATTACTAATACTACTACCAACCACTACCTGCCACTCACCACTACTACATACTCCACTACCACTCAGTGCCTACCCTAGTCTACTACTACTACTACTACTACCACCACTACTACCACTGCTGCCACTACCACTAGTGCTCTATACTAATACTTGACTACTACTACCAGCTGCCACTACCATATGCTACTAATTACTACTACCACACCTCTGCCACTACCACTAATACTACTACTACCACCACCACTACTACTGCTGCCAGTACCACTAATACTACTACTACCACCACCACTACCACTGCTGCCACTACCACTAGTGCTTCTATTACTAATACTACTACGACCACCACCACTACCACTGCTGCCACTACCACTAGTGCTTCTACTACTAATACTACTACTACCACCACCACTACCACTGCTGCCACTATCACTAATACTACTACTACCACCACCACTACCCTGCCAGTAGTGCTTCTACTAATACTACTATGACTACCACTACTACCACTGCTGCCACTACCACAACTACTACTACCACCACCACCACCACCACTACCACTGCTGCCCCTACCACTACTGTTTCTACTACTACAACTACCAATAAAACATTAATATAAGGTATTTTAGCAAAAGAGTTGATGAAGCTTGCAGCGCACCAAAAAGATTTCCTCAATAAATATTTTCCTAGTGCTGCACATGTGTCGTATTTATTTTAATGTCTGACTGGACGTCAGTTTAACTGTGTTCTCTCGTCTTTCATCCTCACATCCTCCACCCGAATTTTTAGCAAGTTTTTTAAGCAAATTTTAGCATTTGTGTATATTTTAATTACCGTACCTCTCGTCCATTAGAGACTGGAGGATATATATATATATATATATATATATATATATATATATATATATATATATATATATATATATATATATATATATATATATATATATATATATATATATATATATATATATATATGAATGCTTTATTAATAGACAGAATACATTGATAGAAAACACAAACATGAACATGAATACAATGGTACAATATGTCAAAGATTATGAATCTCCTCCAGCTCCTCCGAAGCCGGACGCGAGCCAAGTATGCAGCATGCGTTTCCCTTCTGGATGGCCACACGTAGACGCTGGAACATGAACGTGGCTGCCCTTGGGTCCCTGGTGGTGTCGATGAGTTTTCAGAGGAGGAACTGTCAAGAAATTGTGATCAGAATAAAAAATTTTTTGGAGTGAGATAAATAAGTTAAGAAAGCCTAGGGAACGAATGGATTTGTCAGTTAAAAACAGAGTAGGGGAGTTAGTAGATGAGGGGGTGGAGGTATTGGGTAGATGGCGGGAAATTTTTGAGGAACTTTTAAATGTCGATAAAGAAAGTGAGGCATTTATTTCATGCACTGACCAGGGAGGTATAACATGTTTTAGGAGTGAAGAAGAGCAGGATGTGAGTGTGGTGGGAGGTGCGTGAGGCATTATGTAGAAAGCAGCTGGAACTGACGCGATCATGACAGAAATGTTAAAAGCAGGAGAGGATATTGTGTTGGAGTAGTTGGTATTTTTGTTTAATAAATGTATGAAAGAGGGGAAAGTACCTAGGGACTGGTAGAGAGCATGTATAATTCCTTTATATAAAGCTAAGGGGGACAAAAGAGATTGTAAAAATTATAGGAGAATTAATTTACTGAGAGTAGGATTGCAGATGAGCAAGGAGGCTTTAGAATGGGTAGGGGATTTGTTGATCAGGTGTTTACTGTAAAGAATATATGTGAACAGTATTTAGATAAAGGTAGGGAAGTTTTCATTTCACTTATGGATTTAGAAAAGACATATGATAGAGTGGATAGGGGAGAAATGTGGCAGATGTTGCAAGTGTATGGAATAGGTAGTAAGTTACTAAATGCTGTAAAGAGTTTTTATGAGGATAGTGAGGCTCAGGTTAGGGTGTGTAGGAGAGAGGGAGATTACTTCCCAGTAAAAGTAGGTCTTAGACAGGGATGTGTGATGTCACCATGGTTGTTTAATATACAGTGGTACCTCTACTTACCAGCAGCTCCCAACTCGAACAATTATGTAAGTGTATTTTTGTAGGTGCTTTTGTAAGTGTATTTTTGGGAGTCTGAAATGGATTAATCTAATTTTCATTATTTCTTATGGGAAAAAATTCCTTCGGTATCGGCACTTGAATTGCCGTCTGGAAGGAATTTTGTTCTTAAGTAGAGGTACCACTGTATTTATAGATGGGGTTGTAAAAGAAGTAAATACTAGGGTGTTCGGGAGAGGAGTGGCATTAAATTATGGGGAATCAAATACAAAATGGGAGGTGACACAGTTACCTTTTGCTGATACTGTACTTTTGGGGGATTTAAAGAAAAGTTGTGAAGGTTAGTGGACGAGTTGGGAAGGGTGTGTAAAGGTAGAAAGTTGAAAGTGAACATAGATAAGAGTAAGGTAATGAGGGTAATTTAGATAAAGGTAATTTTGATAAAGAAAAATTGGATATCACATTGGAGGGAGGGAGTATGGAAGAATTGAATGTTTTCAGATATTTTGGAGTTGACTTGTCTGTAGATGGGTTTATAAAGGATGAGGTTAACCATAGAATTGATGAAGGAAGAAAGGTGAGTGGTGCGTTGAGGTATCTGTGGAGACAAAAAACGTTATCTATGGATGCAAAGAAGGGAATATACGAGAGTATATTGGTACCAACACTCTTATATAGGTGTGAAGCATGGGTTGTAAATGCTGCAGCGAGGAGGAGGCTGGAGGCAGTGGTGATGTCCTGTCTAAGGGCAATGTGTGGTGTAAATATTATGCAGAGAACTCGTAGTGTGGAAATTAGAAGGTGTGGAGTTACTAAAAGTATTAGTTAGAGGGCTGAAGAGGGGTTGTAGGTAGGTAGGTCTAGCAACATCTTACTGATCATTACTCCATCAAATGTATTTCGCAAGTGCTGGATGACCCTAGCCAACAGTCAAGGCTAGAATGAAAAACAACTCAGTTACACACCACTCGATAAATCACTCACACGATAGGCGTACGGCCTTGAAAAGAAATGGTGAAGATTAAACAATTGATCTAGCTGAAAATTCAACTCAAGGCAGGAATAACTAAGTCCAAAACCCAAAATGAGAGTGAAGCTCTTAAGACAAACAATCCCCTGGGTGTTAGTCGACTGGTGTGGGTCGCATCCTGGGGGGGACAAGATTGAGGACCCCAATGGAAATAAGACAGACAGTCCTCGATGACGCACTGACTTTCTTGGGTTATCCTGGGTGGCTAACCCTCCGGGGTTAAAAATCCGAAGAAAATCTTATCTTATCTTATGCGTTGGGAGGTGCTAGTCAAGTGATTATCCACAGGTCGGATACGCTCACGTCGCCTCCCATCGGGTGTAAAAAATGGGGAGGGGGGATAGCTGGAGCTAGTCACCCACCCTACCAGACTACCCATCAAACTACCACCACCATACATTCATACTGTCACTACTCCTATCTACTGAACGTTTCCCTCACAATCTTGCCAAGTCTTTTTGCACCTTGGAAAAACACTGGAATCTACCCCCGGAAAAGTTCAACATTTGTAAAGGCATGGTACATGGGGCATTGCTCAGACCTGTTTAACTGAACTGTCCTCAAAGATTTGTTAAGTCATATCATGAATTAAAGAAACATGTTCGACTTCACCTTACGAAAGTTGATAAAGCAAATGTGATAGTAATTATGGATGAGGTAGATTATAGTGGTAAATATATTTGTTATTAGAGGATAGGGAAACTTACAAGCCCCTTAATAAAAATTCGTTGGATCAGGTTAATAGTGAGTTTAATAAACAACTTAGAACCTAATTGAAAGGTAATGAGGAACTGATTAAACAGTTATTAGCTAAGTCCGTGACACTCCCTTATAAGTATAGTTTGATTACAACCCACAAGACTGGCTTTCCAGTGAGATTTATCATTAGCTCTGTAGGATCGTCGGCTTATTCATTGTCAAAATGGTTGGTAAAAATATTAAATCCTTTACTAGGCAACATCTCAGAAGCTCACATTAAAAACAATGTTGATCTTATTGACAAATTGCAAAATGTTAATATGTCTAATGATTTTACGGTAGTAAGTTTTGACGTCACAGCTTTGTTCTCCAGTGTTCTTGTCCCTGATTTGTTGTCTTATCTGGAGGAAGAACTAGATGAGTTCCCCATGACATTTGATTAAGTTGTGTGTGGTAGATCGCAAGTTTGAGTTCAAAGGGAAATACCATTCTCAGAGGCAGGGAATGGCTATAGAAAATCCATTGTCTCCTATTGAGCAATTTGTATATGGAGTCCTTTGAGACTAAGCTGTTGAAAGATATTTTGCCCAGTGAAGCTAAGTGGTTCAGATATATGGATGACATCTTGTGTCTTTGGCCGAATTATGTGGACCTTAATATACTTTTACCGAGACTTAACTTTCTTGTCCCCTCGATTAACTTTACAGTAGTGAGAGACAGTCTAAACAGGCAAGAAGGGGGGATTGGCTTGTACATCACAGTCACTCATTTGCTCAGAACTACTAAACACCTCAAATGATGAAGTTGAAGTTTTGGCGGTAAAGATTGCAAACCAAAACCTTGTCATTGTTGTGGTACACAAGCCTCCAGATGCAACTTCCCAGAAATTCCTGGAGCAGCTTTAGAAAATTGACCACTGTCTGGAAACTCTCCCAACTCCTGCCCCAAACATCTTACTACGAGGAGATTTCAACTTGAGACACGTAAAATGGAGGAGTATAGCAAACAATATTTTAGCAGAGATCACCTCAGGAGCCAGCAGCAGCGCAGATGAAAATTCACACACACGAACTATTAAATCTCTGCATCAAATTCACTTTAAACCAGCAAATATTATAGCCTACAAGACTAGAAAATACGCTGGACCTCATCTTCACTAACAACGATGATCTGATAAGTAATATAACCGTATCAAAGACAATACACTCAGACCACAACATAATAGAGGTACAGACATGTATGTACAGGGCTCCTGACCAGCAAAATGTGATTAGTCATGAGGGTGTCTTCACAAAATTCAATTTTAATAACAAAAACATACAATGGCAACAAGTCAACCATGTCCTAAATGAAGCAAGCTGCGAAGATGTCCTAAACAACACGGATCCGAACATTTGCCTAGAAAAAATGAACTTTGTGGTTCTTGAGATTTGCTCAAGACACATTCCATTAAGAAAAAGAAAGAGAAGATGTAAACTAGAAAGAGAGAGACGCAGTTACAGCCTGGTTGATCAGACCCTGATCCACCATGAAGCCTGGTCTCAGATCAAGCGGCGGGGGCGTTGACCCCGAAACCCTCTCCAGGTAAACTCCAGGTAAGGCAGGGTGGCCCAAAAAAGAAAAACTTTCATCTTCATTCACTCCATCACTGTCTTGCCAGAGGCATGCTTACACTACAGTTATAAAACTGCAACATTAACACCCCTCCTTCAGAGTGCCGGCACTGTACTTCCCATCTCCAGGAATCAAGTCCGGCCTGCCAGTTTCCCTGAATCCCTTCAAAATGTTACCTTGCTTACACTCCAACAACACAAGTCCTGAAAACCATTTGTCTCCATTTGCTCCTATCTAACATGCTCATGAACGCTTGCTGGAAGTCCAAGCCCTTCGCACACAAAACCTTATTTATCCCTTCCGTCCAACCTTTCCTAGGCCGACCCATACCCCGCCTTCCCTCCACTACAGATTTATACACTCTCAAAGTCATTCTATTTCGTTCCCGCCTTTCTACATGTCCAAACCACCTCAACAACCCCTCCTCAGCCTTCTGGATAATACGTTCAGTAATCCCGCAACTCCTCCTAATCTCCAAACTACGG
The DNA here is from genome assembly GCA_009830355.1 of Cherax destructor. Classification (NCBI taxonomy): domain Eukaryota; kingdom Metazoa; phylum Arthropoda; class Malacostraca; order Decapoda; family Parastacidae; genus Cherax; species Cherax destructor. Next base: position 122,996 of record WNWK01004891.1, read on the forward strand.
ATTCTCTGCATTATATTTACACCACACATTGCCCTCAGACATGACATCTCCACTGCCTCCAGCCTTCTCCTTGTTGCAACGTTCACCACCCATGCTTCACACCCATACAAGAGCGTTTGTACAACTATACTCTCATACATTCCCCTCTTTACTTTCAAGGATAAAGTTCTTTGTCTCCACAGACTCCTCAGTGCACCACTCACCTTTTTTCCCTAGTCAATTCTGTGATTCACCTCATGTTTCATAGACCCATCTGGTGACATGTCCACTCACAAATATCTGAATACATTCACCTCTTCCATACTCTCTCCCTCCAATCTTATATCCAATATTCCGTTACCTAATTTTTTTTCCTCATCACCTTACTATTTCCTATATTCACTTTTAATTTCCTTCTTTTTCATACTCTACCAAACTCACCCACCAACCTCTGCAACTGCTCTTCAGAATCTCCCAAAAGCACAGTGTCATCAGCAAAGAGCAACTGTGATAACTCCCACTTTGTGTTAGATTCTCTATCTTTTAACCTCACACCTCTTGCCAACACCCGAGCATTCACTTCTCTTACAACTCCATCTATAAATATATTGAACAACCACGGAGACATCACACATCCCTGTCTAAGGCCTATTTTTAGGGGGAAATTATCCCCCTCTTGCCTACACACTCTAACCAGAGCCATATTATCCTCGTAAAGACTCTTCACTGCTTTCAATAACCTACCTCCATACATATGCAACATCTGCCACATTCCCCCTATCCCCCTTAAAATACGCCTTTTCCAAATTCATAAATGCCACAAAAACCTCTTTACCCTTATTTAAATACTCTTCACCTATATGTTTCACTGCAAACACTTGGTCTACACACCCCTACCTTTCCTAAAGCCTTTTTGTTCATCTGCTATCCTACTCTCCGTCTTACTCTTAATTCTTTCAATAATAACTCTACCATACACTTTACCAGGTATACTCAACAGACTTATTCCCTTATAATTTTTACACTATCTTTTGTCCCCTTTGCCTTTAGACATATTAACTATGCACGCTCTCTGAAAATCCCTAGGTACCTTACCCTCTTCCATACATTTATTAAATAAAAACACTAACCACTCCAAAACTATATCCCCACCTGCTTTTAACATTTCTATCTTTATCCCATCAATCCCAGCTGCTCTACCCCCTTTCATTCTACCCATTGCCCCACGAACTTTCCCCACACTCACAACTGGTTCTTCCTCACTCCTACAAGATGTTATTCCTCCTTGCCCTATACACAGCTTCCCTATCTTCATCAACATTTAACAATTCCTCAAAATATTCCCTCCATCTTCCCGATACCTCTAACTCTCCATTTAATAACTCTCCTCTCTTATTTTTAACTTACAAATCCATTCCTTCTCTAGGCTTTCTCAAATTATTAATCTCATTCCAAAACTTTTTCTTATTTTCAACAAAATTTGTTGATTACATCTCACACACACTCTCATTTGCTCTCATTTTACATTGCTTCACCACTCTCTTAACCTCCTTTTTCTCTCCATATACTCGTCCCTCCTTGCATCACTTCTACTTTGTAAAACCTCTTATATGCTAACTTTTTCTCTCTTAGTACTCTTATCATTCCACCACTCGCTCTTCTTCCCTACTGCACTCACTTTCCCATAACCACAAACTTCTCCTGAACACTCTAACACTATATTCTTAAACTTACCCCAAACATCTTCTACTCCATTGCCTATACTTACACTAGCCCATCTGTCCTTTAACAGTTGTTTATATCTCACCCTAACTGCCTCCTCCTTTAGTTTATAAACCTTCACCTCTCTCTTACTTGCTGTTTCCATTCTCCTTGTATCCCATCTACCTTTCACTGTCACTGTAGATACAACTAAAAAGTGATCTGATATATCTGTAGCCCCTCTATAAACATGTACATCCTGAAGTCTACTCAACAGTCTTTTATCTACCAATACGTAGTCCAACAAACTACTGTCATTACGCCCTACATCATATCTTGTATACTTATTTATCCTCTTCTTCTTAAAATATGTATTACCTATTACTAAACCCCTTTCTATACAAAGTTCAATCAAAGGCTCCCATTATCATTTACACCTGGCACCCCAAACTTACCTACTACACCCTGTGTAAACGCTTCTCCGACTTTAGCATTCAGGTCCCCATACAATATATATATATATATATATATATATATATATATATATATATATATATATATATATATATATATATATATATATGCATATTATATATATATATATATATATATATATATATATATATATATATATATATATATATATTATATATACCATTTGTGTTTTCTATCAATGTATTCTGTCTATTAATAAAGCATTTATATGTATGTATGTGTGTATATAGGATGGGGTGGTAGGAGAAGTGGAATATTCAACTGGCTTCAGGAAGAAATCCAAATATTCTTCCTTGAAGCCTTTTATCCACTTATCCGAGGCTATGGGTCCCACAATTTGCACCAGAGGTGGACCCCATCCTATATATATATATATATATATACATATATATATATATATATATATATATATATATATATATATATATATATATATATATATATATATATATATATATATATATATATATATATATATATATATATGTCTGCCGATTAGGTAAAACTGGTCAATTAGTAAGAACTCATCTAAAATTAAGTCCTTTCTAAAATTTTCCTTATACGTTTAAAGATATAATTTTTTTCATTTATGTTAAGGTAGGAATTTATAATTTTGTACCAAGAGAAACTTTGAAAACCTACCTAACCTTATTACAACAAGCGCAATTTAATTTAGCCTAACCCAACTAAATATATTTTAGATACATTAACATTAATTTAATAATAAACAAACACAATGAAATATATTTTTTTCGTTATGTTCAGAATGATTTTGGCGAAATTATTGCATACCCAAATTTTCACTTGTCTTATATGGCAAGGTGAGCGTTGCTATTTAAGCCAAAATCGCAAGTTTTACCTAATCGGCACGACATATATATATATATATATATATATATATTTTTTTTTTTTTTTTTTTTCTTTCAACAAACCGACCGTTTCTTACCGAGGTATGTGGGCCAAAAAGAAAAACGAAAGTCTCGTTTTTAACTTTAGCCCATTGTTCCCGGCATTTTAGTCTCCTCTTACTACACGCCTGGCTTATGGAGGAAGAATTCTGTTCCATTTTCCCACGGAGATAAGCGGAAATAAGCAAGAACAAGAACTAGTAAGAAACAAGAAGAAAACCCAGAGGGGTATGTAAATATATGCTTGTACATGAATGTGTAGTGTGAACTAAGTGTAAGTAGAAGTTGCAAGACGTACCTGAAACCGTGAATGTTTGTGAGACAGAAAAAAGGCACCAGCAATCCTACCATCATATAAAAAATTACAGGCTTTAGTTTTACACTCACTTGTATGGTAGCACCTCTCTGGGCCGTTGCTGTCTACCAACCTTCTACCTACATTATGCAAAACATTTGCTAACAGGCGATCTTAACAATGTAAGACAATCCACAGGGGGTGGAAATCTTAAGCTCAAGTACTTTCGCACTTCTGAATGTATCATCAGGAGCTGTGCAATGTTGCAAGGCAGCAACAGGAGAAATAAAGTTTTTTCAGAGTGTGGTAGCGCTGTGGCACCAACCTCTGACTGAGGGAGAGAGGCCCAGCTGAATGCCAACTACACACCTGCCCCCCACACACCCCAACCCCTATGGGGTTGGTTGGAGTAGGCCCCACAGTGTACAGACAACATGAGGTAAAACATCTAGAAGATAGTTAATAGCCAGCCCTAAGCTTCTAACCGCTGGGAACAGGTCATGTGACGTAAAAAGCTCCATTACAATAATGGATCATTTACATACATAATGCAGCTAATATGAACAACCTTGTAACTAATGACATAGGTGGAATAAATCCCTCATTTTGTCAGCCGGTGATACCCAGTGTCCCAGAACGTTCTAGAATATTCAGGAAATACTCTCAGTGTCAGTTAACCCGTTAACAGCCCAAACGTATATATAAGTTCTCTCGCCCAGCGCTCCGAATATTTTGAAAAAAAAATAGAAATAAAGAGCTCATTTTTCTAAGTGTTATAGGATAAAAAAATTTTTTTTTTAGGGTCAATACTTACCGAGAAATGAGGCCGAGAAGTTGGCACTGGATGCTCACCTGACGGCAACATGGAGTCCTGATGCTTGCAGAAGTGTTGCCGATATACCTTTTTTTCTCGTTTTTATATATTTTATATAATTTTTATGTTCTGATAATTACAATTTATAGTAGTTCTTTGTTCTAACACTAATATTAGGTACTGAAACTGTACTCAAATTGTCACAAACACACTGACAAGTGGACATTTACACCTGCTTTGGTCATTTACTACTGTCTAAGAATATATACAAAGTATTTATAGGTCCCAGCAATGTTTTGGATACATGGGGATACATAATAATAATAAGAAGAATACGAATAATAAGTTCCCTTGAAGCATGATGTAAGACAAGTCAGTCCACTGCTGACAGTGATAAGATAAGGGGTGACATTTGATGAGCATATGTGAGGGTGCAGTGATAAGATAAGATAAGGGGTGACATTTGATGAGCATCACCCTCTGTTTTCACTATTACACAATCATATCTGTCTGTCTATCTGTCAAGCTCTCTGTCTATCTGTCAAGCTCTATCTGTCAAGCTCTCTCTCTGTCAAGCTCTCTATCTGTCAAGCTCTCTATCTGTCAAGCTCTCTATCTGTCAAGCTCTCTATCTGTCAAGCTCTCTATCTGTCAAGCTCACTGTCTGTCTGTCAAGCTCACTGTCTATCTGTCAAGCTCACTGTCTATCTGTCTGTCAAGCTCACTGTCTATCTGTCTGTCAAGCTCACTGTCTATCTGTCTGTCAAGCTCACTGTCTATCTGTCTGTCAAGCTCACTGTCTATCTGTCTGTCAAGCTCACTGTCTATCTGTCTGTCAAGCTCACTGTCTATCTGTCTGTCAAGCTCACTGTCTATCTGTCTGTCAAGCTCACTGTCTATCTGTCTGTCAAGCTCACTGTCATCTGTCTGCAAGCTCACTGTCTATCTGTCTGTCAAGCTCACTGTCTATCTGTCTGTCAAGCTCACTGTCTATCTGTCTGTCAAGCTCACTATCTATGTCTGTCAAGCTCACTGTCTGTCTAGCTCACTGTCTATCTGTCTGTCCGTCTAGCGTCTAGCTCTCCTGTCTCAGAGAGACACTCCTGAACCAAAAGGTATTACACACGTCATCACGTCTGGGTCCAGTGTAAATACGTATTTGCCAGTCATGTTTACACATTATATCTACAAGCAGAGTACAGCACTTTGTCTGGATTTTTGGGTTATCCTAGGAAATTTACACTATGTAAAATTTTATTTATGTGTACCTGTGAGACAGACAGAGTCAGATAGAAAGAGATAGACAGAGACAGATAGACAGAGACAGATAGACAGAGACAGATAGACAGAGACAGATAGACAGAGACAGATAGACAGATACAGATAGACAGAGACAGATAGACAGAGACAGATAGACAGAGGCAGATAGACAGAGGCAGATAGACAGAGGCAGATAGACAGAGACAGATAGACAGAGACAGATAGACAGAGACAGACAGACAAAGATAGACAGAGACATACAAACAAAGATGAGACAGAGACAGACAAAGATAGACAGACAGACAAAGATAGACAGAGACAGATAGACAGAGATGCAGACAGAGATAGACATAGATACAGACAGAGATAGAATCAGCCAGCCAGCTCGCCGAACACGTATTACTGTCAGGGGAACGCCTTCCACCTGAACAAAAAAATAATGGAAAAATAAATAAATAAATAATAAAGATTCTTGGATAATAAGTAAATGAAGATTTTTCTGAATTTTAATTAAAAAAATAAATGCAAATAAAAAAAGAAATTGGCCGATGTGGTTCTGGCAAGATGTAGGTTAGGAGACTAAGGCCCAGGCTAGGTCTCAGGTGTTGACGAGATGGTGAAGGTTATTTTGGGCAAATGTTAGGGAGTCTCCTATGCCACTTGGTTGTAGTAAGTATGAAGACGTAGTAGAGGTTGAGTAGTCGAAATAATCAAAGTCGGATAGACTTAAATCTTGCTCCTGTATATCTCAGCGTCTGTATGGGCTGACCAGGCCAGCAGCAGAGCTGATAAGGAAAAGAACATTGGTTACCACAAGTTAAGTAAATATAACATTTAAGAAAGCAAGGGTGGTATGCCAACTTAAAGATGTAAGATATTACTGGTAACCCAAAAAACACAACGACCAGAAATACTCATGGTAGATCACCCTACCTGATCAGGAGAAGAGTGGTGGTGAAGTGACTCTCCCTACTCTACTCCACACCAGGTAAGGTTACTACTACCAGGAGTAGTAACTAAAACACATCAGACAATCCAGAACTGGGGGTTTACCTCAGCCTGCTAGATGGAAGCACAGACTGTAACTCGCAAATGATCCCCCCCGGCTGTCTGAACAACCCTAACTCCCAATTATAATCCACTTTTTCCTCACAATTACATGTTCCAGAATTGTTTCTCTTTACTTAGGGCATAGGTTATAAGACATTCTGAAAGTGTGCTGCACAAATGTTGCACATGGGTTATTATCAAGGTTTTTGACATTTCCTCGACCACTTATGGCCACATCCACTTCAGAGCCACTAAACTCTGGGTCAACATCAGTCGCTTCCCAACCTTGACAGAGCGAAGGTGTCCCATTTGAGCGGCAAGTGACCCCTGGTGTCTGGTTGGTGAAGTTTTGTTTTCTTCAAAACGGTGGAATACCGGAGGAGAGTAAACACCGTCTGTTTGGAATTGTTAAAAGGTGTGGTATATCCGAGCAACGCTGAAATCATTCTACCTCTCGTGATTAGAGATACTTACGGGATCCCTAGCGAGGATTTGTACTGGATATCCTTGAATGGTACCGCGAGAATCTTTGTGAAATTTGTGTTGCCTGATATCTATGAGTAGGTTGTAGATACGTATCAACGCTAGCCTGGAGGTGCACCTACGTGACGTATCGGCCCATTATTCATGGGTTCGCCTTCGTAATATCCCATTCGAAGCGGACGAAGTGGATGTACGACAGGAGTTTGGACGCTATGGAACTATACATGCTGTCAACGTGGGGCGATGGTCCCAAGGAGTTTATGCTGGTATGTTGGAGGGGTCATTTTCCCTGAAAATGACTTTGAGGCATCCTATACCCTCGTATGTGACGTTGGAGGCATTCAGGACGCAAATCTACGTCACCTACCCAGGGCAGGTATGAACGTGCTGCCTGTGTGGTGGCCCTGGACATATGGCCACGACATGCGAGCGACGAAGGGAGTGGCAGCAGACAGAACAAACTGAGGCAGCACCTAGTCAGTGGTCATGTGTGGTCATACCTGTCCTAAGCTGTCTGGGAATTAGCGTGGGGTGTTACCAAGCACATGGCTCGCTGCAGTGTTTTAGAATCTAGGTTGAAGTGAAGGAGGTTCTACTTCTTCAGGAGGAAAATAGGATGAAGCTTCACCT